>JAODAL010079030.1:0-12710 GCA_025379985.1 Phyllomedusa bahiana | reverse complement strand
AACCCCCTTGGCATAAAGGGTTTTAAAAAATTTTTTTTTTTGCAGCAGAAGGCCCTTTTAAAAGGGGGGAATGCATCCTCTAGGCACTTTCCTTTCCTCATGCTGCCTGCCCCTCTGTTAGTAATTTTGCGCATATCTTGCCGCACATGAGCATGTTCCTCTTTCAAGTCCCCAAAATATGTGAAGTTAAAGTGTTCAGAGTGGTATTACACAGGGAGATGGCAGAATACAGGCCCTGCATGGTAGGAGCTTTTTCCTTTTCAGTGTCCTGTGCTGCCTGCACATGGTGGGGATTGTGCCCCCTGCTGGGGCCTCACTGGTTGTCCCTTGCTCATCTCCTGACTCTTGAGGCTGATGCAGATGCAACCATGTTGCATTTTATGTGAGCTGCTGGCAGAGTACTGGTGTTTTGTGGCATGCCTGTAGCCCCTTCTGATCTTTGTGGGTACTGGGTGAGTGTGAAAAGCGCTCCAGCCTAGCTCCTACTTCTGTCTTGTTCATGATGCTGCCATGCTCTGCACCTGCTGGGAGCAGCTCCTCCTTTTCCCTTGTTGATCCTTTCCCACGCCTTGTCATGGCTGTTTTCTGACCTCAAGTGCTCTGTGCCAGCTCCAGACACCTTTCCCACTCTCTTTTCTCTGGATCCAGGAACAAATGCAGTCTGCTAACCAGGTAATAGACAGGATAGCTAGCAGGAGCTCAGCACCAAACTTCTTCTCTACATGCTGCTCAAGCCACGCCCCCTTGGATAAGTTTTTAGATGCATGTTTGGATACGTGTTTCGAACCCTAAACAGACCCAAACACGCATCTAACAATGTGCAGTGTGATTTGCATTGCTTTCAGTGTAAAACACGCATCGGCGTTCAGGCGAGTGATCACTGATGCGTGTTTACTTGCGTCTTTGTGATGTGTCTTTTGGATTCATTCAAATAATGAATTCTTGATCCGTTTGATGCAGAAGACGCCCTATCTAAAACACATTGTATGTGTTTTGGATCAGTTTTACGCAGCACTTTGGAATACGTTTTTCGAATCCAAAACATCATTTGAACATACCCTTAGGGGTTATTGTTGGTTATTATTGTTGGCGGAGTGTGGCTCGTCTTCGCATGTGCTGCAATGTCTGTCACTCCCTCTGCTTATTTGTGCAATGTCTCCTGGTAGCTATTCAGCTTCTTGCTATGTCTGATCTGAAATTTGCTGCCAAATGGTGTTTTTATTTCCTTACTTCTGGTTCTGAACTTGGCCATTCCACTGGTCTATTTGTTTGTCTCCAGATCAGAGCTTCTGCTATGTCCCATGTTCGCATTCAGAATTTAACCTGCTTTAATCTTTGCCTGCCTAGCTGTGTCCACTGTCTGTCTCATCAGTACTGTGTTTTGACATCAGCCGTTGCTATAGAAGACTACACAAGCTGTTGTAAGCGGAAAATACCATGCAACAAAGTCCCTTTATGTTAAGTGTGAATGCCAAGTGGCTGTTTAGACCCTGCTCCCAAATTTTATGTGCAGTCCAGAGGAGTCACCTACCGTCACAGGGGAAGCATAACATTAAGATCAGATCAAGGATCCCTCTGACATACCCCTGCCTGAGGATAGATGTGTCCACAGATCTAGCCGAGCAAGAAACTCACAAGGAACAAGTTACTTCAGATGCTCAAAAAACATGGCGACTCAATTGCCTGCAACTGTTGCTCCACCTCTGTTTACCGTGAGTAATTCAAGTTTACATCACCAATTGCCCGTTTTTTTTCTGTCAGGCCAAAAGAAGCCTTTATCACCTTTTTTCAGTAAAGTGATACCTTAACATGGGCTACTTTTATATGAGAGCATGTTGACCCCTTAATCTTTGGTACTTTGATACCACATTTCAGAGAGCCTTTGAAGAATCTGGATTTGCCTTATCTGCTGTTTCTCAACCTTCATGGTAACTCCATATATGACTAATATGTCAATAATTTCTGAACCCTGACTTCCAAGTTAGCCTGGAACAATGAAGCCCAGATTGTTACAAGAGTTTATTCCTTGACTCTGTCTGATATACGCTGTCTCTACCAAAGTCAAGGAGAAACTGGACAACTGTTCCATGCACAATTAATCTTCTTTAGCTGGTGCAGGTTTTTGCTTCAGTAGAAAAAGGATGATTTCCTGTGGCCCTACATATGCTACGTAGGACTGCACAACAGTAGTTATTAAATTAAAAACAGGTATTCCTTTTGATTTCCTAAACTGTTTGATAGAATCAATGGTTCCAAAGTCTGCACCAGGCTGGAGGCATACTAAGGCCATGTTCACAGCTTATTCTGGGACAGATTGGGACTGGGACTGCGCGCCGTATTTGCGCTTCAGTATGGCTCCAATCCGTCCCAGTAACTACGGTAATCCACAGTTCTCATAGAGAACTATGGATTCCGTCGCTCCTCCCCGCTCGGCGAATCCACCGCGGGGGGGAGACAGTGTCCTGTACATTATTTACGGCGCGTACGTGCTGTAAATAATGCCTTGTCTATGGGGCCGGCGGGCAGCTCCCCCACCGCGGCCCCGCCCCTTATTCAAGCCGTATTGTGGGCGGGATCCGCCCGCATTACGGCTTGAATCAAGCCGTATTGTGACGCGGGATCCTAGGTGATGCACTGAAATGGCAAGGTTGTTTTTATCGTCATCCTACTGACCAAATAAAAGTAAAGAGTCTGAGACTTTTTTTGGTAACATCTGCTACCTACAGGGCATAAAATTAAATCAACATAAGGACAGGGATAAGTCGAAGAATGTGTATAATACTCTCAAGTAACATTTTTTTGCTAAGAATACCTTCCATGATGTGGACGTGAATGCATCCTCCACTGGAGCAGTAGTGATCCTGTCTCAAAGTAACAGTGAAAAAAATATGTGAAACTTCTTTTCCAAGACCTTTTCTTCAGCTAAGGGGAATAACATCATTAGGACCGGAGAGTTGTTGGTGACCAAGTTGGTCCTAGAAGAGCTGCAACGTTTTACAGAAGGACCTTTTTAGCCAGTTACACAGATCAGAAGAACCTCCGTTATCGGCTGATGGCTCAGCGCTTTAGCTTATATCAAGATCAATAGTCTCTCTTCTTCTCTTGCTTTAATTTTCTGTTTCATTTCAGGCCTATTAGGAGAAGCTCAATGCCAATGCATTGTCCTGGTCTTCTAAGGCCTCGTTCACACGGCTTATTTGTCCGCGGATTGGCGCCGTACTGCGCGCCGGATTTGCGCTGCAGTACGGCGCTAATCCGTCAGAGTAATTACGGTAATCCACTGCTCTCAAAGAGAACAGTGGATTCAGTCGCTCCTCTCCGCTCGGCGAATCCGCCGCGGGGGGAGAAATGATGACATTCGCTACAATTAGTTTACGGCGTACATCGCCGCCCCCCGCCCCTTTTTCACGCCGGATTTGAGAGCGCAATCCGGCTCACAAATCTGCCGTGAATAAGCCGTGTGAACATGGCCAAACACTTCTGATTACATCTCAGAGACCCAGTACATTATGAACACTAATAATTTGATCTTCACATCCCGTACACATTCCAGCTGGGAAGACTTTCTTTACACAGACCCAAACAAACAGTGGTATTCTGGGCCCAAATAAAAAGTGCTATCCTGGACCCATAAATCCTTCAGTTTGATTTCTCAAAGCCAACAGAAGCCATCAATTCCTCAGGACATTAAAGAACTTGTGACTATGTGCCCCATCCACAGGGTTTTTTTTTGGTGACTTTTAATGAAAAAACCTTTTTCCTTTTTTTGCTGGATTATATATTAGATATACAGTAGTCCCCAGGTTACGAATGGGATAAGGACTGTAGGTTTGTTCTTAAGTTGAATTTGTATGTAAGTCGGAACAGGTATATTTATTAAATGTAACTCCAGCACAAAAGTTTTTTTTAATTTTGAATAGTACAGGGAAAGGTTTTTACATTTGTTTTGCTGCCTGTGCCCCTGTTAAGAAGATTTCACCTCTTGTGCTGCTGTGGCATGCTGTAACTTGTCGACCCACAGCTACTATTTGCTGTGGACCATGGAACTACAAATGACAGCATGCTCCATAAGTCTCCGTTTGTAACTAGGGGACACAAGTAATATGGAACGGTGTAAGTCGGGACTGCCTGTATTTATAATTTTACTTTTTCTACTGTCCCTCTTGGGAACTTGAAGCTGGGATGCTTTAATTATTTCTAAAAAGCATTACAATGCTATGAATTGGAAAGTATCATTGCTTGTCAGGGTTATACTGGCATGACCTAGTTAACAGATTCAAGTGGCAGACCTAAGGGCTTTTGTTAGCCCCTCCTGATGTTTAACACAAAGGATTAAACTATTGCATTGGCAGCTGTAGCAGGATCCCGACTGTATATAGCTCCTGCTGTGACACTGTGATAAATATATCAGTTATGATCATACATGCCAACTCTCCCGTTTTTGGTGGGGGGTCCCGCTATTTGGGGTCCTCCCCCCTCCCGGCGGAAATTGGCTTTTCCCCCGCCGCCAGAGGCGGCGGGGGGTCCCTTTAAATGGCCGCGGCGACCCGAGTAGCGCTAGTTTCGCTACTCTGGCGCCGCCGGGCCGCTCCTACAGGCGGGTGAAAGCGGCCGCTGCGCCCGCTTCACCCGCCGGGAGGTCTCGCTGTGCAGGGAGGAGGCAGGAGGGATCGTTCCTCTCCTCCCTCCTCCCCTGTATGTCCGGCGCACGGTTGTGTGCGCCGTACATACAGGTCAGCGGCGCAGGGGAAGTGACGCGCGGCTGCAGGGGAGTGACGCGCGGCTGCTCTCACTTCCCCTGCGCCGCTGAGGAGATCGTCCGGAGCGGCCGTGCTGCAGGAGCCTGGTGAGGTAAGTGGATTTTATTATTTTATTTTTATTAGCTAAATGGGGGGCTCTGCCTGGCAACAATGGGGGCACTACCTGGCAACAGAGGGGACATCTACCTGGCAACAGAGGGGGCACTACCTGGCAACAGAGGGGACATCTACCTGGCAACAGAGGGGGCACTACCTGGCAACAATGGGGGCACTACTTGGCAACAAAGGGGGCACTACCTGCCAACAGAGGGGGCATCTACTTGGCAACAATGGGGGCACTACCTGGCAACAGAGGGGACATCTACCTGGCAACAGAGGGGACCGCTACCTGGCAACAGAGGGGGCACCTACCTGGCCACAGCGGGGCCACCCACCTGGCACCAGCGGGGGCAACTACCTGGCCACAGAGGGGGCACCTACCGGGCAAGCAATGGGGGGCACCTACCTGGCAAACAATGGGGGGCACCTACATGGCAAACAATGGGGGGCACCTACCTGGCTAACAATGGGGGGCACCTACCTGGCTACAGAGGGGGCATCTACCTGCCTGTAAGGGGCACTACCTGCTTATGGGGGGTTACTACCTGGCTATAAGGGCATCTACCTGGCTTTCTTCCAAAGCCGTTATGCAGTTAGGTGGAGTGGGTGTGGCTTTTTGAAGGGGCGTGGCATACCGACAAGATGGGAGTGTCCATGCAAATATTTGACGCTACGCGCGCCGCCAAGTAAAATCTTCTGCTTTTTCATTTTTAAAAGTTGGCAACTATGGTTATGATGCGGTAACTTGCACCCACTCATAACTGAGCAGAGTTTCACAATGTGCAAACAAGATGTACACTTTCAAATTCTAATTCGATTCTAAATTTTTTTCAGGTTTCTTTAGTGTATTTTAAAAGTGTGAAATTTATTCAAAAAGAGAAAGCATTGGCGTGACAAGGACATGTAAGGAAGTCAGTTGCACCACTTATATGTGGCACTGGGAGCATTGCCTTTAAAAGGGGTTTTGCAGGTTTTGCCTCATTGTCTGATAGGTCTGTCCCACCTTGGGCCCACCCCTATCTTGGGAAGGGGCCCACGAAAACTACCGCAGACGGGTGGCTGGTCCGTTGGCAATTTCTCCTTTGTTTTAGGGGGTTCCGAGCAGAGCAAAATTGCACCCGCTGGTTAATAGAACCCTAAAAACAAAATGGAGAGTGACTGACAAGCACACCCAGTCTCCCCGCCTGTGAGTGGCAGGGATGTTCCGGATCAGGCGAATCCTTTTTAAAGTCTTGGTCTTTTCTTTAGAAGTCCCCCACGATACAGGATAATGTCTTATTCGGGGCCTAGTAAAGGCTTTTAAACTGTAAACATTAGGCCGCATTTATGAACTCTGTCTTAGTGTCAAACTTTCTTTTTGTCCTTAGCAACCAATCTGCAGCCAGATTTTATTGTTTAATCTGCTTTGAGAAAATAAAGCTAAGCTCTGATTGCTTGCTATTGACAACAAAGACAGTCTTACTGTTGGTTTTGATAAATGAGGCTCAGTGGGGAAGACTTATCAATACAGTCTAACACTCAGACAGTGTAAATGGACTAGACAGCCTTAAAATGGCCCCCCCAATTTTTCATGTGTTGGTTAATCTGGGATATTTAAAACTGATAGTTACGTTCAAAATTTATTAGTTGCTTGTTAGCCGTATTTGCTGCAAAATTTTGGTGCATTTGTTTGCATACAGTATTGCATGCTAAGACACCTACCTTTTCTTTGTGGCCATGCTCCTTTACAGACTTTTGTTAGGTAAGGTGCGGTTTTTTAGCAATGACTACACCATATAATAAATGTGGTATAGAGCATATGCGCCTTTATTCTTGGCATATATTTCATCAAAACTCAGGTGCAATTGCCTTAATAAATGTGCCCCAGGATGTTTAAATTTTATCTTAAAATTGTATCCTCATTTATACTTTGGGTTTGCACTTTTGCACACCCACAAAATGAATGACACTTGTTTTGAAGAAAAACAAACTCAAAAACATTTAAAGCAATGAATATAATGAAATCATCACAGAAATAAACATTGGGAAACGGAGTAAAGATCAGAAGTTGGAGAAAATTTGGGTCCAAAACCCAAAAACGGCGCGTGGCTTCTTCCAGTCTTTCCCCAAAACCCAAAGGGGCCAAGATGCCCCGGGGACTGTCGTCAGCTTTTTCTGCCCGTAATGGGTTTTTTTAATACTTGGACACAGGAACTATTCAGAGAAAAGGACACACGTTACAAAAAATTTCAGGGCAAAAAAAACGTGTCTTTGGTTGTTATGTATTATTAACCCGCTTCTTTTTGAGGGGGGCGACGTTCCTACAAATTGTGAGAAGCTTGTGGGAAAGGTATTCGAAACGTTTTACCCAAGTTGCGTTTAAAGCAATGCTACAAAATATAATGAAATGATGTAAAAATTTTGACTTGCGAAAAATAATAAAAAAAGCCCTTAAAAATTAAACTTCCCTTTTTCTGGATTTGACAAACAAATAATTTTTTGGGTTTCCCAATTTACCTAAAAACGGGTAAGGTTTATTTGTTTCATGTCAGTAGTGAGAAAAAAAATCATATGTGTCTTTTTATTTAGTGTATTAAACTTCTGGTTTTCAACTGTAAGTAAAAAATGTCTCCAGTGATCGGGGGGCCTAACAGTGAAAAAGGGTTTGAAAATAAAAAATATAAAAGTGTCAAAACACTGCGCTTTTGCCATTTTTCAGATAATAATATAAAAGGAATAAAGTTAAACATGATGTAAAAGTCCAAAATATATAATTATTTAACCCGTATGGTGAATACTATAGAAAGAAAAAAATTCAATGTCAAAGTCGTGGGGTTGTTTGTAATTTTGTGTCCTTGGAAGTTGGAATAAAAAATAATCAAAAAGTTACACAGTGGTACTGATAAAACCTACACTTCAGCCTGAAAAAAAGACCCCCCCCTTTTTAAATTCATGTTTTAAAAAGTAAAAGCAGTGCTGCAATGCAAATTTAAAAAAATATAAAAGCTTTATATTTTTAAAAAGCACTAAAGTATTGATATCAATGGAATCATACCGACCTGCAGAATACAGATAGCATGTCATTTGTACTGAACAGTGACATTCATAAAAACAACCCTTCCTCCCCCAATAATAATTCATGTTCCATCCCACAAAGAATCTTTTTTGGGTTTCCTTTTACATTATATAATACCATTAAAATGTGAATTCTGACCTGCAAAACACAAGATTTTATATGTCTATGTAGATGTAAAAATTAAATTGAAAACAATTATGGATCTTGGGAGACGGGAAGGAAAAAACAAACACATTGGAAACAAAAATCTCTCTGGTGGGAAGGGGTTAATACTATCGTTTGACAAAAGTACCTTTTTGGGATGGACTGGTCCAAATTCATCAAAGCTTTAAATTTGATTCCGCTAAGAATGCTGTGAGTACGGACAATTTGCAGCACCAATAGTGTCGCAATCAGTTTATGGGTTGTATCTATTCCTCTGGCACCTGTAAACGCAAAAGAAAAATGTAATGAAATAAAAAGCAATGGAGCACAATGATGTACAGTATTAAATGAGTGTTCCAAGAGTGGAAAAAACATATTCACCTGTCAGGGCGGGATTAAAAAATAGAAGAAGGTAAAATCTGGTGTGGAAAATCACAGACCACAACGTCACGTGTCCAAACCCGTAGCTTTCTATAGAACTGACCAACCTTCTAATGTGTTTTATGTTTGGTAACATTCATTCAGCAAATGTCAGGAGAAAAAAAGGATCAAGCATGTTGAATTTCCAAAATGCCTGATCCTTTTTTCTCAAGGTAGATCAATTGCCTCTGATAGTTCCTTTTCCCCATTGAGAATGCACGCATGCACTGCCAGGCAGGGCTGGGACAAGGTTGTCTGGTGCCCTAGGCAAATAAGACACAAAGCGCCCCCCAAATGGAAAATTCAGCCCACTCCGTGCCTCCTTGCGCCCCCTTTTCTGCCTGGGATGAAGCGGCGCCCTAGGCGGTTGCCTACCCATCATCCTGGCCCTGCTGCCAGAATATGCATTTGTATGGGTATGTTAAGAGAAAGAATTGCTGGATGACAGCTTTTGACAGGATCGTCACCTTTACTGATGGGTTGTAATTTAACTGTAACCTACCCAGAGATGTGATGCCTTTTTTAACAAGACAATCTTCAATTAAATAGTCGACATTGATTATTAACAGTGTACCAAGTTCTCGGTTCAGCGGCCAGTACCCCTCCTGCAATTTAAAAAACAACTAGTGATTTTGTTTTTTCAATTCATTTTTGTTGGAGAAGCATAATGGTGGAGCCCCAAAAAATTACCTGATTCTGTAGAAATGACAGAGCTGACCAAGAAGGAGGCGCTACTTGCACTTTCTACAAAATAGAAGTAAGTAAATAATCATATATCATTAGGAGTATGTAGTAAAGAAGAATGAACTTTGAAAATGTCTTACTAAGAAAGTCCCTACCCTACGCATAGTCCATTTGGATATTATAAAGGGGCTACCAACCTTTGGATAACTCTTATGACCCAGAGAGGAAACCTGCTAACAAGAGAAAATCCTGCTCTGGTCGATTTGAAATTCCAAGTATAATAATTCATTTTATGGATATGAGTTGGTTGCCAGATTAAGGCTGGCTTAAGTCTCTTCATGAGTTTTAGTGTTAGGCTCCCCTTATAACCATCGTTTCACTCAGAATACAAATGACAGATCTTCTTGAAGTGTAATTATGCAACAGTAGTTCCGACACTGCTGGAGAGAATGTTTGCGCGGGCCCCCAGCGGAGCAGTGTGTTACCAGCGCCTGCTCCACTATCCTTCCTAGTAAGTCTAATGCCCGAGGCCTAAGACGTACTAGGAGTCAGCCACGCGTCATCACAGGCGGGGCGATAATGTCATATCATTGCGGAGCTTGCATGGGGTCTTAAATAGGAAAACCCTTGGGCCCTTTCCCGGGTTTCGTTGCGGAATGGGAAAAGGTGAGTGTATTTTTTTAATCTAATGGGCCCTCCCCTTCCCTGGGGGCCCTAAATCTATAGCATTGGGGCATTCTACCATTAAGGGAAAATTTTTCTAAATACTCCCCAGGGAAATTTTACCAAACCTTTCGGGGGGTCCTTAACTGGGAAAAAATTACGGGCCTCCCTCCCTAGGGGAAAATCGACCTTTAACCTTTTACCTGAGGCCTATCTCCCTCCCCCCAAAAACAGGGGGCCTAACTACCTGGGGCCCAAATTACTGAATACCTACTTGAGGCCCTAAGTGTTTTCCTTTTCCTGGAGCCTTCCAAACCCCTAATTATTGGGGAACTCCCTGGGGTCTAGAAAACCTACCTCCCGGGCCCCTCCCTCCCAAAACCTTGCTTGAGACCTATCAACTATTACGGGCCAAAACCAAACCTTTTGGGGGGAAATTCCCCATTTTTTTCTAGCTTTTTTTAAACCCCCCTCCCTGGTCACGTTTTTTTTAAACATCCCTTCTTTTTCTGGGGGCTCAGCTAACTTCCCGGGGGGCCTTCCCTTGCCTAATTACTAAACCGGGGTTTTTTTCGGCTTAGGGCCCTTTTGGGGGCCCTTTGCCCAACCTTTTGGGGGGCCTTTTTGTGTTTTGTACCCTAGGCCGTGCCTTTTTAGGGTTTTTAACCAAAACTCTTGCCCCTTTTCCCTCCAGGGTTTTCCCCTCATAAGGGGTTGGGCCCTGTTTTACCTAGTTTAATGGGGGGAAAGGGCAGGGCCCCCCAAATTTAATGCAGGGGTTTTTGAAAAGTTTTTAGGGGACCAATATCAAAAAAGGGGGTCTCCCCTATCAATGGGCCCTATTTAGTTTTTATGCGAAATTTAGGAAATTTTTATTTAAAACGTCAGTCATATGCTGTTTAAAGGGGTTTTCTGTTTTTTAAAAGTTTTTCCTTTTGGGGCTATGTAAAGACCCAATTTTTTATCCTTTTCCTTTAATAAAATGGTCATCGGGGGTTTTTGGGTAAGAAAGTTTTTTTATTTAAATAAAGTTTTTTTTTGTTTTTTTTTGTGTATTTTTTTCCCACAATTTTTCCGTGTTAGTAAAAGGGTCTCTGACAAACTCCTTTATTATTAGCACTGGGACTTGGGTGGGGCTGTGTTTTTTTTTGTCACCCCCCAAAGGGTGACTTAAGTCCCGCACTTTAATATAGAGGCTTGTCAAAACCTCGATTATAACCTGGAAATAAACGGGAAAAAAAACAAAACACACTGATGAACCAAAAAAAAATTCATTTTTAAAAAAACATCCCAACACCAGCCCTCCTTGGGCCCTTTTTTTAAAAAAAAAAATTTACAAACGCTGGTTCAATAATCCATATAGTCCAACTGGAAAAACTGTGAAAAAAAACGAAACACTACAAAAAATTTTGACAGTACTAAAATCCATCCTCTCATCCCGAAAATCATGCACATGCTGTGGCTGGGTCAGGGGAAAGGGTTTTTAGACTGCACAGTTTTTTTCTGGGGTAACGCCCAAAGCTGTGCATTTAAACTTCCCGGGGGGAGTCCTCTCCCCAACCCCTAGGGATTGTGCTCTTAATTTTTGGCCCCGAACCCAGTCTCCCCACTGGGAAATTTGTAAAGTTGGGAAAAGATAAAGAGGGGTGAAAAGTGAAGTTCTAAAATATTTGTTTTCAAATTGCAGGAAAAGTGTCATTGCCCGGGATAAGTCATCAGAATTAGTTGATAAAATTTAGAACAAGGGTGTCAAAACTTTTTTTCCCGGGGGGCCACATTTTGCCTCACGGGGACCTTAAGGGCCTTAAAAAGGGGCCCACATAATTTTAGAAAAATGTGTAAATGGAACATCTCCCCTTTAATTTACATTTTTACATTTTGCTATTTTAATTAGCCCTTTTGAGGGGAACCCGGAAAAATTATTTGCCCCCCCCATGGTAGATAGGCATAAACCCTTGTAGGTAGATAAGTGGTATAAAGCCCCTGTAGAGCGTTAAATTGCCCTGTAATAGATGGTTTTTGTCCCCTGTAGCCAGGTACAATATGCCTCCCGCTGCCAGGTAATTGTCCCATGCAGCCGGTAATTGCCCCCCCATAGTCCCCTGTAGAAGGGAGAAGCCCACATAGCCCCCCTGTAGCCCCGGGGGGATGCCCACAAAGCCCCCTGTAGCAAGTGAGTTTCCCCACTAGCCCCCCCGTAGCAAAGGGAATGCCCCCCCTATAGTCCCCTGAAAACCGGTTGATGCCCCCAACAGTCCCCTGTAGCCCGGGACTCCCCATATAGTCCCCGTAGCCGGTAGATGCCCTATATAGCTCCCCAGAAGCCAGGCAGATGCCCCATAGACCCACAAGTAGCCATGTAGATGCCCCATATAGTCCCCCAGTACCAGGTAAATTTTCCCCCTTAGCCCCCCCCCCGTAGCCCGGCAGATGCCCCATATACCCCCCCCAAAACCGGCAGATGCCCATAGCCCCCCAAAACCAGGCAGTGCCCATGGCCCCCCAAAGGCCGGGCAAAAGCCCCCTGCCCCCCAAAGCCAGGCAGATGGCCCTAGCCCCAGAACCCGGGGAGATTTCCCCCCTAGCCCCCCCTAGCCCCGGGAGATTCCCCCCCTACCCCCCAGTACCAGGCAGTGCCCCGTAGCCCCCCCGTAGCCCGGAGATGCCCCCTGGCCCCCAGAAGAAAAGGGGGATGCCCCATAGCCCCCCAAATAGCCCGGGAGTTTCCCCTAGCCCCCCAGTGCCGGCGATGCCCAAAACCCCCTGTAGTCAGGTACTGCCCCCTCCCCCCTGTGCCAGGGAGATGCCCATTGCCCCCCGTAGCAGGCAGATGCCCATGCCCCCCGTAGTCTTTACATCCCCATATAGCCCCCCAGTAAAAAGCC
>JAODAL010079029.1:0-12711 GCA_025379985.1 Phyllomedusa bahiana | reverse complement strand
AGTCTGTCAAGGGTAACCAGGAGTTAATTACTCAGGGTGGTAATTAGGAGAGTTACTCAGCCTGAAGGTCTGTTAAATAGCCTGGTCTTCAGTATACCAGTGTGGGGGCGTGGCACACTGTCAGTGGAAGGACAGGTGCAGGCCTTTGTCCAGAGAGCTATCCTGAAATCTTGCACCCCTTAGGCTTGAGTGAAAGCCAGGCCCAAGGACTATATGGTACAGTGTGAGGACTTGTTTGTGTTTGGGTAGTAGACCCGCCTCGGCTAGAGAGGGTCTCTCTGTACGTTTAGTTAGTGGATGGACGGCACTAGGATTTATTTTGTTTGCTGTATATGTTTTCTGTGTTGGAGAATAAAGCTGGCGGAGGCCAGATTTAATGAGAAACCTGTGTCGTCCTTCTGTTCCCGTTTACCATAGCGGCCGATCGCAGAGTGAGAGTGTCCCCCAGGCCGGGCCAGATGGCGGCCGAAAACACGAGTGACGCTTACGGGCTTAGCGCACGGCAAAAGGTTTTCAGTCCGGTTTTACAGACGGTTTTTGGATTTGGAAAAACCGTCTGTAAAGCGATTGTCAACTTTTATATTGTTTTTAATAGAAAATTAGGGCACAGTCACAGAACTCTCATAGCTTTAAATGGCCCTGTGAATACATCTTCTCACTATGGCCTACCAGATTCCCTAATGCTATACACCATCCCACTCCCCTCCCTCCCTAGCGCACTCATCTCATTTTCAGACCTTAACTGTATTTAAATTGTATATCAGAGGGTGAAGGTTTCTCAGAATTCTATGTAAAAAAAAAAAAACTTATTTATGTCACATGGCTGGACCATTGTATATCTAGCATTCTTGCCATTCGTCTCTCCCGTACACCTAATAGATTGTAAGGCATCTTGCGAGCAGGGCCCTCACACCTTGTGTCTCATCTGTAAGTACTTTTAATGTGTAATGTCTGTACGTTTACCCTCCAAATTGTAAAGTGCTGCGGAATATGTTGGCGCTATATAAATAAAGATTATTATTATTAGCAGTCCACACTGTGTGGATTTTCCACCGAACTGTTTTTGGCACTGCCAGCGTAACGAAAAACTTAGAACATGTTCATTCTAAGAGAAAAGTCAGTGGGATTGGTGGACTATCTTCTGTGTATAGGGGACTTCCTGACTCCCACTGAACAGATGATGTAAGAAGAAAGAAGGGTCAGGATTAGGGATGAGCGATTGCATCAACTATCGTCATCGGATCTATAGTCGATATCGGCAATTATCATGCTGATATCCAATATCCGATAATAGATAATCACCGATGACCATTAAAGTCTGTGGGAGAGGAACAACACATCATTATTACACCCAAACAGGGCTGGAAAGCTGGAATTAACTTCCTCACAGTAAAACCTGGATACAAAAAGATTAATGTGCTACATCTTAGGCATGGCCAAATAGGCACAAGAGTCACAGAAAAAAAACTCACAGACTATTCACTTATCCCTTCCTGGTACCACAACATGACCCTTAAAACCTGTTTGACCCACAAATTAAAAAGTGCCAGGAAGCTGTATTATTTGAACATCATTTAATTGAACTGTGACATTGGACTATCCTGTCCTGGACGAAGCATGACCCCTTATTACCTGTCTGACCACAGATTAAAATGTGGTGGAAATAGGACGGTCTTTGAACCACCATTTTATTGAACTTGACATTGACTATACCTGTCCTTATGGGCCACAGCATGAGCCCCAAACCGTGCATGACCTGCATCGTTGCAATAACCATGGATGAAAACAGATTGGCGCGCTGATTCGTTACTGAGATTCAGACAGGGCCCTGATGCCCAGCGATGGACAGGCATGACGGTCCTGCAACGACGATCCGCTGGCTTGCGTGTTTGTGCAAGCATGGAAGGAGCACCTTCTCTTGTACTCTACTCCATGTCCTACACCCCTCTTTGCTCGTTACACAAGCTTTACGCTCCTATGTCAGAAAGATAAATATTTAAGAAGCGTATGGAAGAGTTTTTGACAGTCTCTTATAGAAAAGACGCAATTCACAGCTGTTATTTAAATCCCTCTAATTTCTACAGCCAACTAGGATTTGAAAATGAATTGGTTCTAGCAAATATCTGTGATATCCGGTTCTGGTGGAAGTACTGTAAGACATAAATGTTCTTCCTTCAGTCCCAGGGATTTACAAACTGCCCAGTAGGCCTAGGAATTGATAGTTTTCAACATAATATCATACAAGTGCGCTATCTGCGCCATACTGAGATTCACCGGCGCCAATAAAAACTATTCTGAAGTTACACGGATGAGAAATTGCGTTTTTTGCGGCAATGACAACACCAAGAACAGTTACTAGAAAAAAATTCTATCAGAATTGTCGTACATCGTAGCTATTTGAAAAAATAGGGCCGCACCACGTGCAATAAGCTATTAAAAGTTATAAGGATAACAAATGGGGTTTTGCACAATGTAATACACCAACAGTAGCTACAAAATTTCTGTATTCAAATTTAAGTACAAGAGTGGCTATTTGAAAAAAAAAACTGGGGCAAACCAAAGTGCAATACAGCTATTTAAAAGTTATACGGATAAGAAAAGGTGGGTTTTTGCACCAATGAGATACAACAGCAGTTACCGAAAATTTCTCGTATTCAATTTAAGTACAGGCGGCTCTTTGAACAAAAACTGGCTGCACCCAAAATGAAATTACAGTATTTAAATGTTATACGGATAATAATAGGGGTTTTGCACCAATGAAGTAATACAAACAGCAGTTAATTAGAAAATGTCTGTATCCTAAAGTTAAGTACAAGGTGTTTCTTTGAACACAAACTGGACTGCACAAAATCAAAATAAAATAAAAAAGTTTTACTATTTTCACTCAGGTGCGAGGTGTGCTGGGCAAAACTGGTAAAAAAAAAGCCATTTCAATGCAGGTTCGAAAAGCAGAGTCTGGGCTGCACATATAAACTCACCTTTCAAAAGACTGCCTGTCTGTGTTCGCGCAACTCCCCCCCACCTCCCACCCCAGCGGCAGTACAGCAACTAGTGCCTTCTTAAAAGTCTCTTCTAACTACTAGAGCTGAAATTCTTAATTCTACCTATATTATTAAAGTTCACAGCTAAAAGGCAAATAGTTGTAGTATGAATTAAAGAGAAATGTGTTATGTGCTGAGCTGTTTGAGTGATCTAGGCATCTTAGTGACGTCCTGCTTGTGTGGGACACTGAAACACTGATGATGAACAGGAAACGTGTTCTTATGCTCAAAACGAGGTTTGTGATTTTTCCAGCCAATGACAACTACATGTATTACAAATCACAGTCCATGACGTTGCACACCAGCTCACCATGCTCTATGCTCTAAGCTGATTTGCTGGCCGCCAAAACGACAGGAAGCGCTGGAAAATGGCGCGATAGTAATAGATTATGTGCAGATTCTCACCTAAAATATCGCGCTGTTCGGAAATTTCGATCAATGGTGATGTGCCGATTTACGTTGACTATCGTCATCGGGTTCGATAGTCGATTATCGGCAATTATCAAAAAGATATCCGATAGTCGATAATAGATTATCGCGATGACCATTATAGTTCATTGTGGGAGAGAGGAACAACACCTTCATTCTTACACCCAAACAGGGATGGAGAAGCTGGACATTAACATCCACCCAATTAATAATAACAGCAAGCTGTTTAAGTGCTACATCTTAGGCAACACACTTAGGTTATATAAAAGTCACAGAAAAAAAATCACAGACCCATTCACTATCCCTGTCTTGTTACCAAGCCTGACCTTTAAACCTGCATGACCAACAAATTAAAAAGTGCCAGAAGGCAGTATGATTTGAACCATCATTTTACTTGAACTGGACATTGAATAATCCCTTCCTGGAAGCAGCCTGAGCCCCTAACCTGTTATGACAACCAGATTAAAAAGTGCCGGAAAAAGGACGAGAAAAGGAAGAGAGTCTTTCAACCACCATTTTAGTTGAATGGACATTGATATACCTGTTTCTGTTACCACCCAGTATGACCATTAAACTGTCTGACCCAAAGATTAAAAAAGTACTGGGGAAAATAAGGAAAGTCTTCAACCACCATTTTAGTTGAACTGGACATTGACTATACCTGTTCTGTACAACAGTATGACCATTAATCCTGTCTGGACCAAGATTAAAAGTTACTGGGAAAAGGTGTCTTTCAACCACCCCATTTTTGTTTCAACTTGACATTGTTTTACCTGTCTGGGCCACAGCATGAGCCCCTAAAACGCTGCCATGACCCCCACATTAAAAAGGGCGGGAAAAAGGAGTCTTTCTACCTCCCATTTTAGTTTCACTGGACATTGATCTATACCTGTCTGGGCCACAGCATGACCCCTAAAACCTGTTTGCCTCACAATGTTCACAAAGTGGCACTATCTATTTTGATACAATGACTCTCATTTAGTATATTCTTATGGTAACTGTCATTTGTTTACAGTATTTTATGAGGGTAGTTTTATTTATAGTTTTTACATTTTTACCATTTTGCTTTTTTTTAAGTGTGATAACATACAAATACACCCCTCTCTGCAGTTTTTAAAGTATTTTTACACGTGTAGATGTGTTAATTCGTCGCACAACCCATAAGTAATACCAAATGTCCTAATCATCCCCAAACACTTCTTAGTTGAGAAGACATTTGACCTCCTGGCTTCTAACAACTGATTCTAGCCAATCAATTCAATGGTTTAATTTTTACTCCAAATCCTTCTTCATTCGATTAGGGACAGATCCCTGGAGATTCAAATGATGCGATCCCATAGTGACTCCAGCCCCAGAATAATTTTAAGCCTTAAAATTGTGCATTTTGTGTCCAGCCACTGGGACCCTTTTTGACAATACTTAACCTACAGAAATCACCTTTTTCAAAATCTGATTTTTTAGAGGAAATTTGAAGCTCTCCTGATTGCCCATAAAGGTGTGAGCCCAGTGCTGACGTCATGCCATCTGTTAACAAGGAGGTCAGCTGCCAGACTTACAAGTGGGTGCGGTGAAGAGACCAGGCTAAGGTTTGTCTTTATTAACTCGCAGGTTCAGCAGCCAGGGCGAGAGTTACAGTGGTGCAGTGAGAGCCCAGGCTGGCGTCCGTCATCTTTTTAACATCGGGGTAAAATGCCCTTATGGACGCAGCATCGTAATATAGCGATATAGCGGCTTGGCCGTGCTTACTAGTCCTGTGTGTCGGTGTTCAGATGGACTTTTCTGGCCTACAGCATGCAGTACAACGCGCTTGAAAAATTTTAGATGACACGTGGCTGGCCAGGGCAGGGGTGGGACGGCTTTTTGGCAAAGATAATGCCTGCTCGGCATACTGGATTATTGGGGGCAGGAAGGACCATGACGGTGGCGGAACCCATCTGTGTCCCACCAGACGGAAAGGCAACATTTCCAAGGCCAAAAGCCTGGACAATGCCGACATTTCAGGTTTTGGCTTTGGGATGTTTTGGGTTAAAGTGTTTCTTTGCTCCCAAACCTGGAAGACAGGAAGGCTGGTGCTAGACTGGCCGCTGTACGGCGTGCAGGTCGTCAACTGGAGGAGGAAGGAGAAGGGTTTAGGATGGGTCTCTGCGTTGGTGCTGGTGGTACTCGGGGACGGTTGGAGGCTAAAGCAGAGGCTATTCCCTGATCATGACTCTGAGAGACATGGGCAGCTGAGGAACGGTGGTGGTGGCGGAGGAGGAGGAGGCGGAGACACAGAGGGTGTGTGACAGTGGTTGGAGGACCGGCGTCGGTCGGCTTTTTTGCCCACTTGTGTTGCCTCCATTTCAACTCATGGCTTCATGCATGTTGACTAGACATGTTTGGTTGGTGGTTAAAACCTAAGGTCTTGCATATACTTATTCGTTTATGGCAAAGGCGGGCATATGACATCGTGGTGTGAATCAGAGGCATTGCCATCAAAAGAAGCCCAGGGCTTGAGAGGCCTGGACTTTTTGGACGGCGATAAGCAAGGAGCGGGGTTTCCGCTGTCCGTGGCTGGCGGATAATCATATCAGCGGGACTTTAGCGACCCGCCCTCTCTTTTTGAGGCGGGGACCCGTGTCTGACATTACCCATCGTCTTCATCATCGTCCAGTGCTGATGCGGCTTCGCAAGCAAATTCTGCTTGAAAAGACCACGTTGGTCGCAATGTTCATTCATCATCAACACAGGTGACTACGTCGCCGTGACATTCTGCTCCTAGGACTGCGGGCTAACAAGCTGAGGGACTGCAAGGCGTTGCCGACTCGGCCCGGGATTTTTGCCGATTGACCAAGCTTCCTTCTCCTCCTTGATGGCATCAGTTAACTGGGCATCAGAGCCAGAGAAAATTTCATCCTCTTTGGCTCTTGATCTTTTAACATGCCCTTCTGACCCCAACCGCATTTTGTCTCAAAGAGGTTTTCAGACAATGGATTATCCACAGTGGTGGGTACACGAGTTGATATTTGGGCATGCTTCATGTTGGGACGGATGCTGATGATGCTGGATGACGACTTTTGTGGCCGTGACTGGGAGGACGAAGCGAGGTGGTATGACTGTGGTATGCAGGGTTGCATTAACCACTGAAGAACAGAATTGGCGACGCTGTTAGTTACTGTCGATTCATAGGGCCCTGATCCAGCGGATGACAGGCTGAACGGTCCTGCAACTGACGATCTGCTGGCATGCGTGTTGTCGCAGCACTGGAAGGAGCACCTTCTCTGTACCTCTTACTCACATTGTCCTACCCAACTCTTTGCATCGCTTACCACCTGAATTTGCATCCATGTTCACAAAGATAAAAATTTGAGAAGGCATGGAAGAGTTTTGGAAAGTCTCTTATTAAAAGACGGCAAATTCGCCAGCTATTCTCAAATCCTTCAAATCAAAACAAAATTGCTTGATTCAAATTTAAATGCAAGGTGGCATCGATCAACAAGCTGGCCTGCGCCAAAGTGAAAAAAAAAACGTATCTGAAAGTATACGGATAATAAAGGTATTTTTTCGTGGCACCTCTCATTTCACCTTGGTGACTACAAAATTGCTTGTATTCAAATTTAAAATGCAATGTTGATTTTCAACAAAGCTTGACTGACCAAAATGGAAAAAAACACCTGTCTGAAATGTATACGGATATTAAAAGGTATTAATATCAGTACACCTGTGATGACTAAAAAGTGGAGTTTTGCACCTAACAAATAGACCTGCAGGTATAGACAAGAATCTTGTATCCTATTATAAGGCCAATGCAATGTCTAAACAAAGTTTGGCTGTACAATATCCAGTATCCTTTTTTGAGCTTGTCTCGTGTTCGCCCGCTAGCCCTCCCCCCCCGTCCCCATCGTGACTTTTACAGCGGTAGATGCTCCTTTAAAATTCTCTGCCTATCTACCTAAAATCTGCAAATCTTGATCTAACTAACTTCTAAGGATCACAATAAAGTAGAGCTGTCTCTGTGAAAATATCGAATAATTGCGGGCCGAGCTTATGTTTGCTGAGCTGTTTGGAACAGAGGGAGAGCGAACGTCCTTACTGCTTATGAGAAACTGACACACACTGATCATGAACAGGAAGGGCTGTTCTATGTAAAACGAGGGTCTGTGTATTTTTCCAGCCAATAGCAACCCATACACTTCACAGTCATGACCGTAGCACACACATATCAACCCTGCTCTATTTCTGTAAGTGATTTGCTGGCTGCCAAAAATGACAGGGAAGAGTCGGGAAAAATGGCGCGTTATTAATAGATTATGCACAGATTTTAACCTAAATTATCGCGTGATCTAGAAAATCCGATCAACGTAAATACCGTGCCGATTTCAACTTTGTCGATTATAATCGCTCATCCCTAGTTAGGATGCTGAATGTTCATGTGCAGTTCTTTTTATACTGTAAGACACCCTTTCCATTAGAAATACAAGCATGCTTCGCTGAGCGATTATGGAGGTCGGAAGTAAAAACAATTAAAGGGAATGTGTTATCAGAAATTGGCTTATTTTTGAACTCACGTTTTTATGTTAAACACATTTTTAAGATTTTTGGTTATTTTTTTAATTTGTCCATAAAACTTTCACTATTTTTGAAAAATTGTAAAGTCCTGAGTTTTTCACTTTGGCTACTACGCCTAATAATTGTCTGACACTTCCTGTTCTGTTCTGAGAAAGGTTTTCAGCAGTTTCCTCATTATCAGCACAGGCAGGATTACACTGAAAGGTGACACCAATGTGTATTGATAACACAGGATCCACCATTTACAATAGGAGATAGTCATAGTTCACTCTCTCCTGCTCCTTGCACACTGACTTTTTCAGAGATCACAGAACATGACTAGAAAACGCTCCTATAAAAGTCAACGGGACTGATCCAGCTTACAGGCCCCCATGTGTATGAAGCTGCTGTAAAGCATCTGTCTAAATGCTTTTAAAAATAGCTCAGGCAAGATGGCCGCTGCTATAACATATACAGACAACAAAATTGAGAAATCTGCAATGAGAAAATAAAAACTGATAAGAAGAAAAGAATATGGATCAGGGTCTTGATTTAATTAGTAATAAAAAATTGGCAACAGATTCCCTTTAAGGTGAGGCTTAAAATCTGTCTCCTTTTTTGCTGTAAACAGGTAAAGAGACAAGGGGAAAGAGAAGAGAAGCCTGACTAGTGAAGAAGGAGGCATGTTTTTTGTAATAGGATGTATTAAACAAGTTTCTTCAATTGTACTATTAATTCAGGGAAGGTTGTTTATAATTGGAGGTGCACTTAACTAATGAAGAGAAACCCTTTAAAATTACTGTTATTTATAGACAATGAAATTTGTTGCTGTTACCGTCACAAAGTTGATAGGAAAATGAAGCCATCACTGCCTGTCAGCAGACACAGGTTAGCGTCTGACTGCTTGTGCCTGCTGCTTTATAGAAAGCATGTTGTAGTGGTGGAAAACAGTAACTCACAATCTACCTCAGACACCAAGGAATGTAAAAGGGGTATTCCAGTGTTTGGATAATAAACCTGAAAGAGGACTGCAGGGTTATTACACACAGAGCAACACTATAACACTAATCCCATATCCAAAACATGTTTAATTGACATATTTTGTCACATTGCTGCCCCCTATGTGCTCATGTGTGTAGCAGACTACAGCTCCCATCATGCATTGCTGACATCTATTCGAGGCTGTTCTCCTCCCTGTACTCCTCTAGCTGCTGAGGAGCAAATCTCCACCATCCTGTGCATCCTGTGTTCAATGTATGGACTAAATGACATAATTATTTTAAACATTGAATCGTTACAGAGGTGGAAATACCTAATATATGTGCTTTCTCTTTTTTATTTATTTTTTTTTAATTTGGAGAATTAGGGGTTTTGTGTTTTTTTATTTGCTTAAACATTTTTTAATTATTTGTTTTTTACTTTTTTTGGTCTCAATATGGGATTAGACTATATAATCACTTGATCACTTTTATAATAATTAGCAAACATAGCTATTTTGCCATGTATTTTAGTGTATGTGACAGGTGGTCTGTTAGGTTCCTATACATGGAAGACCGATAGCAGCCATGCACACCTTTCAATCGTGTTGCAGAGGTGCCTATGAATGACAGAGGGAGCCATATTCTTCTGTTAACCTTTTAGATGCAGCAGCCGCTATTAACTGCGGCATCTATGGGGTTAAACTGGCTGCTGTAGCGAGAGCTAGGCTTTACATTACAGCCAGCAACCCCTGGGGATAGTGTGGGCACAGCAGTCCACACCATCTGAGCGTCTTACATGTATGGCACTTGGGATGCCTGTCAAATCTCAACAGTGAGATTACCTATGGCTGAGAATGTACAACATGCTCATAACACAAAACTCTATACATACAGAACTACAGTTCTATGCCACCAGGTGGCTAATATACTTTGAGTCTGATTTCTACTTAGAACGTTCCCAGTTTGTCTTTTTACGCAATAGGGATAACTCTTTAGGACAGCATGATGGCTAAATGGTTAGCACTGTGGTTTTGCCATACTGGGGCCGGAGTTTAAATTCGACCAAAGGCAACATCAGCATTAAGTTTGAATGTTCTCCCATGTTTCTGTTGGTTTCTCCTAGATACTCTGGTTTCCTACCACACTCCAAATGGGTTAATTTGGAATTTACATTTTTAGTCCCTAATGGGGAGAAGGACCAATGTGAGTAATGACAATTTCTGTACAGCCCTGTGGAATGTGTCAGTGCTATCTATATGAATAAAGTAACCCTTGAAGCATTCTCCAGTTACCCACTTGGCTTGTCACTGTCCCACTCACTCGTCCAGTCATTCTGTCAAAATTGGATGGATTGGCCACAAATTAGTCTGGAAATAAGGCTGCAACGGAGCAATGCGTTGCCGGATGGTTACATTTAATTCCCAAAAACACCTTAAACAACTGTAACCTAGGGTTAGGGTTACCTTTACAACTGTGGTTAGGGATAGAGAAAAAAATTCAGGTTCAGGACATCCCAAACCAGAATACGACCCATGTCAAATCCAGCAGGGCACCATTTGAGCAACACTAGTATAAAGATGATAGAGAGCACTTACTGTATATTTCCATCTTTATAAAAAGGGCTCCTGTAGCAGTCCAAAAGACTTGCTGGAACTTGCAATTCCACAGCAAAGCCTGTATTAAAAGGGTTGGCCCATAACAGAGCTGAAGAATAAGCTAAATCTGTGTAGCCACTCTCCATAGAAATGGGACAGGTCTATCAAGGCCAGTGCACCAGAATTCTGCTTTGTAATGCACTAAGAATCCCAAATCTTCAACCAGGACCCTCCAGCTTTAGGCTTTCCTTATTTAGGTCATTATTAAAACTATGAATAACTCTGCCCCAAAGTAACTAGTGCTTGTAGCCATTGGCTGTTTCTACACATTCCCATCCACAATAGATAGCATCAGTAGAAACAGAGGACTGGTTAATTGTCAGGTCTAAGGCCGGTCTCCCATAGTGAAGAAGCCGCGTACAAACAAAGCAACAACCAACAATGGCCGTATGAGATTTCCATTGATGTTACTGTTTGGTCAGAGGTGTTGGCGGCTTTGTCTACACGCGGTGTCTGCACCATGGGAACCCAGTCTAGAAAAGTTGTCACATGAAAAATCCTATAAGGTTGAATCATAATATATATAGAAAATGCCCGCATGTCTGTATATCTACAGAAAGAGCTCTTGTAGGAGTCTGAGCGACAAGTCAATTTCTAATGCAAATCTGAAAATATTTGTAGAGAAAACAAAAATTCTGTGTGGGGTAATTAAGCTTATCAGATTTTCACCAGTGCAGGATCCCACAAATCCTGGGAATCATTGTCTTGTTAAAATAGCTCCGGCAAGAACTAGTTTTGAAGCTTTTAGTGTAAACCGTGAAGTTTTCATTGACATTAAATAAAAGAAGAACAGAAAATGGGAAGAGTTAGCTGAGCAAAATGTAATGAAAACATAAATAGAGCATTATATAATCCAGGAAGACTCCTGTGCCAGACGCAGCATCAGATCAGTCTCAAAGCACTAGAAAGCGCAAACTTATATTGTGTGTGGCACAAGGGCAGAAGTCATTTGGTCAGAGTGTCAAGCAGTCAAAGTGTTGCTGTAGTTAGTAGGTAGTAGATAGTTGATATATTTGCCTTTTCCCAGGGATACTCATTGTGTTCACTTCATCAGTCTTCATGTATTGCTTGCTTTCAGACCCACCATCCATTCATGCCTTGGTCAATTCTATCCACATCAGTCCCTTTCTCCTTACCCACTGCACCTTGTGTATTTGCTACTTTGATGCTTCATATAGACTTAGTAAAGTCTAAGTAAAGTTTAAGAAGTTACATGGTACCGGTATGCTTTAATTTTTTGGATAGTTGATGATACTTTTTGCCACCTGATTACCCCTCTGGCCACTTATTTTAAAGTTAAAGTTTGTATCAGCCTGAAATAATCTCCCAGTCCCAAGTAACATTATTTCCCTTTCCACCCACTCTGCTTCCCAGAGTAGGGTGGTTCAAAGTGGTACACTATTGGCTGAAGTTGGATGAATACAACAAAAACATTCAAACCTACCAGCCTTGGCAATTGTGAACAATCATTTGCTTCTTAATCGACTGACAATGGCTGGCTCATTTGGCCAAAATCATCTTTTTCAGATGACTTTCATGGGTATAGGTAGTTTTAGTGCTCCCATTACTTAAAGGAGTTGTCCATTTTTATTTTTATTTTTTTTTAATATCAGCTTGTTAATACGAGAAAATGATACACGGATTGAGCAACCAGAGAAGCATAAGAAAAACCAGGAGAGAGGGATATTTTTAAAGCAGACCTGTCATCTCCATTTTGGCGAGGTTGGTAGTTAGCAGCATAGGACAGGACAGATGGTTTTAATTAGTCATGGGTTTGTAATATATGTTTGAAAAAGGAGGGAAGATACTAGAGAAAGGAGAGAGGTTAAATATTTTAGGTGAGTAGTGACAGCTGGGAAGAGAGACTGGACAAGGTCTTAATTGGGTTGTCCACTTCAATTTCTTTCGTTAATATAAGGCTACTAATGACAATTTCAAATAAAAAAAAGTATATTCACCTCTCCCCTCACCTCCGTTCTAGTGCTATGCCGGTCTTACTCTCCCTGGTTTTCACTTTACTTCTTTTTTATTCTGAAGAGGGATGTCACCACTGCAGTCTCTGAATGGCTGCAGTGGGCA
>JAODAL010079028.1:0-12711 GCA_025379985.1 Phyllomedusa bahiana | reverse complement strand
TTTTTCCCAAATCATACAGCCTTTCTGGAAAGAAGTAGAATCGCTGCTTCAAAAATTTCTGTACTGTCGGTTATATCTAACAACTGCCCTAGCTTTATTATACATTTCTTTCCATAAGGTCCCCTAACAGTTCCAGACAGTTCTGTCTCACACTCTAACCACAGCTAGATTTACAGTCGCAATTCATTTGAAATCACTAACTACTCCTTCTATTGTTGAAGTTATAAATAAAATTAATGCCCAGTACAATTCTGAAACCTGCATTATTGTACCTCCGAAGTAGTCAAAGCCAAACACAAATGGCTGCCCTGGACGAATTCTAGACACTTTTCTGGTTAACTCTCTACGAAATATTCTAGCTTAGCTCTTAAACGTTCATATATTTATTGTGACCATTGGTGATATTTAAAGTATATACATACATGCCAACTCTCCCGTTTTTGGCGGGGGGCTCCCGCTATTTGGGATCCCCCCCCGCCCACCCGGGGGAGTTGGCATTACTCCCGCCGCCAGCAGGCGGCAGGGGACCTTTAAATGACCGCGGCGCCGAAGTAGCGCTGGTGTGCTACTCTGGGGCGCCGGGTCCGTTCCCACAGGCGGGTTTAAGCGGGCCCCTGCGCCCGGCTTCACCCCCCGGAAACCCCGCTGAGCAGGGAAGAGGCAGGAGGGATCGCTCCCTCTCGCCTCCCCCCTGTATGTCCCGGGGCCGCTGTGCGCCGTTTCACACATGTCCAGCGTCACAGAGGAAGTGACGCGCGGCTGCTCTCACTTCCTCTGTGACGCTGATGAGGAGATCGTCCGGCGCGGCCGCTCTGCAGGAGCCTGGTCAGGTAAGGGGATTTTTTCTTTTTATTTTTATTAGTTTTAGGGGGGCACTGTCCCGGCTACAATGGGGGGTCTACCTGGCTACAATGGGGGGGCTACCGGCTACAATGGGGGAAATTTCCCGGTAACGGGGGGGGCACTACCGGGCAAACAAGGGGGGGGCACTCCCCTGGCAACAGAAGGGCACAATGGCTAACAATGGGGGCACACCGGGCTACAATGGGGGCACTCCTGGCTACAATGGGGGGACTACCTGGCTACAATGGAGGCACACCTGGCTAAGAGGGGGCACCCCTGCTACGATGGGGCACACCTTGCTAAGGGGGGGGCATACCTGGCAAAAAAGGGGGGGCATCTACCGGCAACAGAGGGGGCACTACCTAACAAACAAGGGGGGCTCTCCCTGGCCAAAGAGGGGGGCACTACCTAGCAAACAATGAGGCATTCCCTGGAAAAACAATGGGGCACTACCGGCAAACAAGGGGGGCCTACCTGCAAACAAGGGGGGGCATCCCCTGGCAAAAATGGGGGGAAATTACCGGCTAACAAAGGGGGGCACTCCCTGGCTACAAATTTGGCTTACCTGCTACAGAAGGGCACTTTTGGCTACAAGGGGGCATCTCCTGCCTGAAGGGGCATACCGGGTTTGGGGGGGCTACTACCGGCTAAAAGGGGATTACCTGGTTTTCTTCCAAAGCCGTTGGGAGTAGGTGGGCTTTTTGAAGGGCGTGGCATCCCGTCAAGAGGGGCGTGGCACGCGCGCCGCCAATTATCTCCTTCTTTTTCTTTTCAAAATTGGCAACTATGATTATTTTTGGGTTTTCACTCCCAAATGCTTTTTGATTTTCTACCTGATCTAATTGTAATGCCTAGTCTTTTTGGCCCTTTATTGGTTCTTTTTTTTTCCTATTTCTACATGACTGTTATTTTGTCTTTTTTCCAATAAAGATTTATTCTATTGCTAAAAAAAAAGAGTAGGCAAAGGATTGAATAAATGGCATGAAGGACAGATTGAAATCTAATATAACCCCAAACAGCGGTTGCCCTAGGAGTTTTTTGGTATATCACCACAGAAACAAAAATTTCATTTGGATCGTTTTTTTGTGTTTTTTTCCGATGTTTTTTGGGGCGAAAGGCAAAGGGAATACATTTTTTGCACACAAAAAACATCCAAAATCGCATAAAAATGCACCAATAACACAGCTGCGTGTGAAAGCATGTGTGGGATGTATCACTTCAAGTTTGTTCTTTCCCTTTTGCTTTCGTTCTCAATTCCTAAAAATCCAGGGGGATTTTTTTCCCCTCCCAGCGGAGTGTGACATCATCCCCCCAAACTTTCAAATAATTTTCCAAAAAATGGGGGAAACTCAAAAGAACAGAGAGGCTTTTGATCACTATATTTACATTTTTCCATAGGGGAAACTTTAAACTCTATATTTCTTATCTATAAACACTAAAACATAACTTTTAGAAAGTATAACACAAACCTTATACACACTATTAAAAACCTGATTTTTTTAAACCCCTAAAAATTTTCCCTTTTGTCCTGAAAAAATAGCCCTTTTCTATTATCAAGTCGGTGGGACACCCCCCTATTAACGGGGAACCTTATATATATAGTGTTTTTTTAACTCCAGAGGGGATTCCAAGCATCCTACCTGGGCATTCATCCCTAAATTTTTAAAATGGACATAAAAATAAAAGGGGACTTTTCTCCGCGCTCACCCGTTGCCAGGACAGGGATGGGGCTTGGGGACAACACCCCTCATAGACAAAAAATGAGGAGCGCCTTCTCCTGTCCCCCTTAAAGGGGGTCCCTGCATCGCAAACCGAGGGAACCCTTGATTTTCCCCTGATGTGGCTGGATTTTTTGGTCGACGGGGGCGCGCCCAAACTGGACCCAGGCACACCTGATATCACCCCCTGGAACATATTCCAACCCCCGGGCCCTCTTTCCAAGGGCCCCCTCATCCCAGGAGTTCCCTAATCCCCCCTCCCTGGTATTTGGGATCTTAAAACCCCTTTGCCATGGGACCCCTCTCCCCGGCACCAACCCAATTCCCACGCAACCCTCACCCGCTATGGGCCCATCTCCCCTTTTCAAGTACCGGCTGCGCCCTCAGGCAATCCCCGCCCATCACCCACTGGTCCACGGGCTCGTCGGGGGATGGTGAGGCACAGACCCTTCTCCCTTTCCTCCACAGTGCGCCAGGCAGGCCCCTCAGACATCTCCTGTGATGGCCTTCCTCCTCGGGGTGGGTCATCATCATTCGGGGGACACCTCTCAGTTTGCTCCTCCATGCTCGCCTCGGCCCGTTCCTGGTAAATTGGTCCTCTTGCTGTTTTACGCCAACACCCCAAACGTTACCCAAGTCCTGATATCTCAAATTTTGGGGGCAGATAGTCGTGAATGCCCGGGAATTCGCCCTTTTCCAAACAGGCTGTCAATTTCCTCTCCAAAGTACCCCTTTGACCAACCGGGGAATCGTAACAGCGTCCTACAATTTTGCAACCCCTTTAGGGGCCACACGGGTCAGATTTTGCTCTCAACAGCAACTGACGACTTAGAAAACAGAATCACGCAATAATATCCGGACAAGGGCCCCCTGAACAGTGGACCAGCAATTCAAACCCTTTGCTCACCACTTTTTTCAACGATCTCCGGAGGGGCCTCCTAACACCACATGAAAGGACAGAGTCCCCGGGGCCCCTGCGCCCCCCCTACTTGGATCCTAAGCGGCCCCGGGACGTTATTTGTAGGATTCATTTCTTTCAATTGAAGGAGGAAATTCGGACAGGCACGAAACGACAGTCGATCAAAAAAAGGGGCACCTTTACTGCTGCAAGATCTTTCTCGACAAACCCGGGCCAAAAGGGGCACTTTGAAGCCGTTTCGGGCGATACTCAGGAACGGGAACATTTTTTTAATCGCGGGGGGTTCCCCCTTCGCTCTGTTTTTTCGACATGGTGAAAAGGTATTGACAATCCGCACTCCGACACATCCATCCTTTCTACGGGAACTGAAATCCAAAATTCAACCTGCCACCCGGCCCCTTCAGTGGCCCCCCTACGGGAGGCGCCTACATTAGCAGTTCCGAGGAAGCTCGACGACCCCGCATCCTACTGACTCTTCATCTTCTCACCCCCCCTGAACCTTTTCAAGGGTTCACTCTGCAGATGCTCGTCCCCTTTAATGAAGGGTTATATTGGAGTTCGTATCCTTAGTTTTTTACTTTTTTTCCATTGAGGGCGTAGCCCCAGGGTGGAGACTGCTTTTGACATTTTACCAATTTTTCTTTATGGGGAAATTGTTTTTTCGGACTTCCAGAAACCCTTGCGTGCCCCGGGTTGGCTGCTCGCCGGGGGGGGATCCCAAGGGGCGAAATATCTTCTCTTTCTTTTCCCATGTTTTAAGGGGGTTTTTTTCGGGGAACCCGACCATCTTAGGTGAAATTTTACCTTTTACCCGCTGCATTTTAAGGCCCGTTTTTTTTTCTCTTGTGTTCCCCTTCCCTTAGAGCTCCCTTTTTTTGAATTTTCCAGACTTCCCAGTGGCCCGAAAAATTTAGGGAAGGTGTTCGGGAACCTCAAATTCCATCATGTTCTGAGGCTGAGGAATGATTGGAGTTTTCTACTACTGGTTTTCTTTAGGTTACAGATATTTTTTTAAACACCCAGAATCGGGGGAGACCCCTTGGGGCGACCACCCCCCAACCCGGGGGCTATGCCCCTCAGATGGGTCGCTTTTTCCCTGTACCATTAACCCCCCCGGGGATAATCGGATTTTCAAATTTTCAAATTACAATGCTCTTTTTTTGACATATTTTTAATAACATAGGTTTTTAAAAAAAATTTTCTGTAGTTTTTTTTAAGCATTTCCCCGGGCTGTTTCTATGCCATTTTGTTTTCTCTCATCTCTCCTTTTCCCCCTCCTTTTTTCTAAATTTTTCTCATTGCCAGCCAAATTTCCTTTCTTTCCTTTAATCGATTTCTCCGAGAACGGGACCCCCAGAAGTGTGTAAAGTTTTTTTGTTTTCCCTTTTTTTTTTTTTCCTTATACCCCCGGTAGGTTCTAGTCCCATGAGGCTTCTCTGTGAGCCGGGGGACGGGGACTCTCTATAGCCCTTTTTTTAGTTATGCTGCGGGTTTATTTCACCCTGCTTTAGGTTTTTCATACCCCCCCCTTTTTTCCCCTCTTCCTCCCCTTTTTCCCCCCTCCCCCCCCCACGGGTGGTGGGGCGCCCCTATTTTAATGGTGACCCACGGTAGTCTCACCAATTGCAAGGGCTTAATACCCCCAAAAGAGGGCCAGGTTTTGTACCCTTTCACAAGCAAAGGGCTCAAATTTTTTTTCTTTAAAGAACCCATTTCAAAAAAGGCCGCCCCTTCCTTCGAAAAAAATACTACCTGCAGGGTTCGGCCAAAACCGGAGCCAAAAAGGGGGGGAGGGGGCCATTCCCATACTTTAAATCATTACGCACCAGGTTCAAATTGCCAGGTAGACCCTTGGCCAGATACGTTACCTTTCAATAAATGATCGGGGGTCATACGTTCACTCTTATTAATGTTTATGCCCCAATCGGGACAGGGGTCTTTTTTCAGGACTGATGAGGTGTTGTCCCCACTGGTGAAGGGTAAGTGGCTTGGGGGGGGATTTTTAAATTTAAAACCCCGCCCCCAAACCCTTATAACCCCACAGGAAATAAACCCTTTCGTATCGCACATTAAGCAGATCAGGAAACTTCTCAATATGTTTCAGCTGTGCAAAGCCGGGCGTTACAGCACCCGGGAGATAAGACACCCTTCACTCGCCCCCACATATTCCTACAGTCGAATTGACTATTTATTGTCCCCCAGCTCCCTTCCTGGTTGTCCTCCACCGGGTAGGCAATAATCTGGTCAACATCCCGGGTCTACTGAAAAATCTCTTTTCCCCCTCTTTTCTGAAACCGTGCGGGTCCGGCGCCCAATGAGTCTTTACTCCTAGATACTGTGTGGGGGTGACCTCAAACCGCCATAGAACACTTCCAATCAATCATTTCATGATACCTCCTCCCCGAGGACAAGGGGAAGCGCTTAATGTGTGCTCAAAGGTACCCTGATCAAGCACGGAGCGATTTAAAGAGAGACAGGGCCCAAACTCCCAGTCACCCTGCAGAGGGGGGAAACTGAGACTCCATAAGCAACCCTCCTTCCCCAGGGGCCTGGCGATTTTCTGGTACGAGATTAGGGGTAAAACGCCTACGGGAACACTCAAGGGGCTTTTTTCCCGCAAACGGCCGCAGCAGATTTTACGAGTATGGGAACAAGCGGGCCGTATGTTAGCACGTGACTTCGCCAACAGATTTCGGGCCACATCCCTCATTAAAAGACAGCCAGGCCACTTGACACACGCCCCCAAAATTAAAACTGTGTTCCTTTCCTTTTACTCCGATCTTTATAATCTTCACTTTCCCCCCCCCCTGTCCCAGAGGACTATCTGGACCAAGTATCCCCCCGCGTTTTGGGGGGAGACGTCTTTCTCTTGAAGTCCCTTTACTTGCAGGAGTTTCTGCGGTTAAAAAAACCCCCGGGGGGAAAGAGCCCGGGGACCGGATTTAAACGAATAAATTCTTTAAGATCTTTCAGGTTTCCCCCCCAGCTTATTACATTTTTTTAATCATCTTGAAAATTCCTTTCGGCCCAATTCTTTAACCAGTCGCGGTTTTCTTAAACCGGTAAGGACCCTTCCTCTTGGGGCACTATCGTCCAATTTTATTTTTAATTTGATCTAAAAAAATATGCAAATTTTGCTACAAAACAGGCGAACCCAATTACCGCCCGATACATCCCCCCAGGGGGGGTTTGCCCCGGGGGGGCCCCCGGAAAACAACACTCGAAAACGCTAGAAATTATGCACCACGCCCTTTACACCGGATCCCCTTTTTGGGTTCCCTACCCCAAGACCCCGAGAAGGCATTTGACAGAATCTCATGTCTTTATTGCGGGCCCCTCTTCGGGGTCGGGGTGGGGCCCTTTTTTTTCCAAGGTCATGGCCCTGTTAACCCCCCTTCGGGGCCCCAAATTTTAAAAAAATGGTTTTTGTTATCCGACCCTTTACCATCCATAAAATACTCCAGGATGTCCCCCTCACCCTATTGTATGTGTTGGGGGATGGAAAAAAATTAATGGCCCCCAATCGTTCCCCAAACCGGGCACAGGGATGACGATTGGGGAAGGGAGTACAATGCCCGCATTCCCGATGATCTCTTGGTCAAAAAACGGGCCCCCTTTACCTCGATGCCCGGGGTGATGTCCCGATTGGACGATTTGGGTCCTGGCAAATTTTAAAGTTAACATCTTAAGGGCCGAGGCCCTAGGGGAAAAACTTTCCTAGCTGAACCTAGACTGCTCAAAACCTCCTTCCCGTTTACCTGGCCACAGGAGGGCCCCGCCTACTGGGGCGTCAGGGTTCCCAGAGCCCTCAAGCTCTTTTCCCCATTTTGATCGTATTTCGGAAAATTTCTTCTGACCTGGGGGCTGGGTAGGAGGAATTTTTTGGTTTGGGAGTTAATATTCTTTAAGATGACCCTATACCCCGTTTACTTTTTAATTCAGACCATCCCCATACACTCCCCCAAATCCTCTGGCAGAGGACCCAAGCCCTTTACGGCCTTATCTGGCCCCCCGGCCCCCGGGAAAACTTTTAAAAATCTTAACCAAAATAAAAATGCTGGAGTCGGGGCCCCCCGGATTGTAAAAAATTTCTATATGGCAGCCGAACTCTAGGATTTTTGACCTGGTGTGCTCGGGAACAGTAAATATGGGTTTTAACTGGGGCGCAGTGTGCCCCGCCTTGGTCCCCCCCCTGGGGCTGAAATTTTCTTTTAGGGAAATAAATACCTCGCCTCACTACTAATCATACCCCCTCAATACAATTTGACTTATAATTTTTAAAAACCTCATAGACCGATCTGGGCCTTTCTTCCTATTACTGAAACCCTGCGTTTCCCCCCAGGGGTGGGAGTGCCCCTCTTTGGGGGGCTCTAAATGTAATCCATTGCGATTAATAATCTTGTTCTTGGGTCCAACAAGTCCCTTTTCCCCTCTTCCCCGCGGGGGTTCCACAAAACCCCCCTTTTTTCCAATATGCCCAGTTTCGACACTTTTTTTCCTCCAAAAGGGCATAGTGGGTTTCACAAACCCCTCTCCCCCCCTTTGGTTATTCTTTTACGTTCCCCCCCCTAACACCTATCTCATTATTTTTCAAAGAGTTATCCCCTGCCCATTTTACATCTCCCCCACCTTACTTAGGGCTTTGGGGGACGGAACGGGTAAAACCTTCTGATGATCAATGGGCCGGGCTTTCCCCCTTTCCCACAGAGCATTATAGCTTTCCCAAAAAACAAAAACGGCTAAAAAAATTCTTTCTAGGTGGTAAGGGGCCCCCGCTTGATTCCCAATGGGTTCCCGTCATGCCCGACCTTTGCTGGCTTGTGGGCGGCAGGGACTATGGTACAAAATTCTGTGGGATTTCCCAAACCCCCGGGGGTTTTGGGATCCGGGTTTTAAAACCCAAAAAGGAAGGAAAAGGGCCTGAGTTTCCCGAGGGGCCCTGAAGCACCCCTTTTTTTTTTCGAATGCCCATGCCACTTTTCAAAGGCTAATGTTTTCGCCATCTTCCCGCAGGCAGCCAAGACGGTCATTCCCAACCGAACCCTACCCGCCCACTATAGCGGAGTGAATTTGGAGGTAACCACTTTGTCTAGGGGAACCTTGGCGACCTCTGCAGACAAACACACAATGGCTGAAAAAATGGACACCCCCGGCATCTTTTCCAATCCCCCGGTACCTACTTTTTGATAACTGCCTTTAAATGAGATAGCTATTGAGACCTTTGGTCCGCACCTTTTGTATAAACCGCGCCCCCAACTTTTTTCCCCCCTTTTTCCCCCCTTTTTTTTTGCTTTTTCTTCTACCCCCTCTTTGTGAGTATTATTGAATCAGTAGGTTTTTCATGGGCCCATTAGGATACACCCCCTTTTTGTTTTTGTTTTTTTTTGCACTGTGAAAAAATTGTTTGCCCCCATATTACGAGGCATTTCTGTTTATATCGATATTTAGCCCCCTCATTTGATTATTTGATGTTATTTTGGATGTTGAGGGTTTTTCACTCTTTAAATTTTTACTTTTGTATATCCTGAAATATTATTTTTTACCTCACTTATGGGTTTAGACTTTCCCCAAATCTCTGCTTCCTTGTATGTCTTTTTACTTTATTCAAATAAAACGTTTTGAAACAAAAAAAACAATAAAGGTTACTTGTGATACCCTCTGCCAGCAGGTAAAACTTTTTCTGTCTACAAATGGTGAAAATCCAATTTAAAAAGTATAGCGACCCCCCCAACATGTTTCACCAGCTAACCTGGCTTCATCAGGGGGTTTGAGTTTCCCGGTCCCATGTGGTTTAAGCTCACTTCTTTGTAACATTTAGGAAACCCTATAGAAAAAACCACAAAAACCCCTCCCCCTTCCCCCTTCCTGCAAGCACCCTGAATATTGCGCTACGCAAACCCATGCTCCCATAAACAACATACCTCAGACAGTTCACCATCTATACGGGCTTGCGCCCCATCTTACCAACTGCCTGCCCCGCATATGTATCCATGGAAAAATCTGCCCCCACCGAGGGTATCCCCCGGGGTCGTTGCTAAGGTCTTAAACAATCGACTTGAGGGCCCTTAACAAGCTAACAACCGACTGGAGTCCGCGGTCGATTTTCTAACTCTTACAACTGACTTTAGTGAACCTTAAAAAACCGGCTTAACGACTGTTCGAATTCAAAACGCAGTAAATTTTTGTATCCCCCAGGAAGGAAAAGGGCCCCCCCTAATTATACACCCCTAGGGGTTAAAATTTATATTTCCCATAGGGGAGGTTGTAGTTTATTGCCCCACGGTATATAGGCAGGTTTGGATCCCCCTAGTATATAGGGAAGTTATGGATCCCCCAGAGGGGATATAGGGAGGTTTAGGTCCCCGCAGGTATAAGAGGGTTTAGGTCCCCCAGCAGTATTAGGCAGGGTTAGGTCCCCCCCCGCAGGTATATAGATAGCTTATAGGCCCCACAGCACGGAAATTTAGGTACTTATAGGGCCCCACAGACCTATGTAGGGAGATTTTAGGGCCCCACAGCACATAGTAGGAGATTATAGCTCCTCCCTCAGTATATAAGTAATAAGCCCCCCTCCCTGCACAAATCACATAATAATAGCCCCCTCCCTGCACATATAACGTAATTTAAAGCCCCCCTCCTCACATAAGCAGTAATAATAGCCCCCCTCCCTGCACATATAACAGTAGATAAAGCCCCCCTCCCTGCACATAAACATAATAAAAAGCCCCCCCCCCCTCAAAATAACAGAATAATACCCCCCTCCCGCACATATAACATAGAAATAGCCCCCTCCCCGCACATAAACATAATACTACCCCCCCCCCCTCACTTAACAGTAGATAAAAAGCCCCCCTCCCGCACATAAACAGAGATAATAGCCCCCCCCCTGCCATAAACATAGATAAAACCCCCCTCCCTCAAAATATAACAGAAATTTTTACCCCCCTCCCGCACTATAACAAGATACTAGCCCCCCTCCCCGACAAATAACAGTATAATACCCCCCCTCCCTGCACATTAACAGAATAAAGCATCCCCTTTCCACATATAACAGTAGATAATAGCCCCCCTCCCTGCACATTAACAATGATAATAGCCCTCCCTGCACATATAAAAATAGATAAACCCCCCCCCCGCACATATAACAATAGATACAAGCCCCCTCCCTGACATATAACAATAGATAACAGCCCCCCTCCCCGCACATATAAAATTATAGATAACAGCCCCCCTCCCTGCACATATAACAAATAGATAATACCCCCCCCAGCATGAATAGCGCTAATTAAAAGTAAGACACTGACAGCACTTACCTGACCTCAGCTCCCTGCCGCTGACGCTGTCGCTGCTCCCGGTTTTTTCTCAGCGGTGTGACGTCACCAGGCCGCGCGCAGCGGCAGCGTGATGACGCGCACACCGCCCGTGCACTCCGGCGCGCCCCAGAGCCGCATCCTGACTGCGGCCACAGATTACTCCAGGAGCTCTCTGCTCCGCTGAAGCATCTAACTGTATGTGCGTCCGGCGGAGGCACATACAGTTAGTCCCCCCCAAACCGGGCCTGCCGTCGCCAAGGTCCTAACCCGCTAAGCCGATAGCTTAGCGACTGGTAGCGGCTTAGGACCCTAACGATGGGCGGCGGCGGATAGCGGCGGCGCCGGGGACTACTGAGGGGGACTTCCGTCCAATTTTTATCATATTATTGCATTTGCGTGGCTCACCTAGAACGGACTAAGCAGAATAGGTGTAACATTCCACAGCACACTTTCAGCTTTATCACCTCCCATGAACCCTTCTCTTCTAGTCTAAATGCATTTTTAATTGGGAAACATACTCCATTGTACGTACACTATTGTCTTAGTCCTCTTCCCATAAACCAAACCTCTCCTTTGCATCCAATATACATATTCATTTTAAGAAGACTATGCATATTCATTGGGAATACATACTCCATTGTACTGTACACTATTGTCTTAATCTCTTCCCATAAACCACCTCTGTATGTAATATACATATTAATTTTAATAAAGCTGCAGGCCCTATGGTTAGCCCGCCCTCCCTTCCACAACTTCACCTCCTACATTCCCAATTTAAGATACTTTCTTACAGTTATCGGCTAGCCAACTTATTCATCACATTACAATGGGAGTATGCAGAGATGTCAGTACACTCACATTCCATTGTATTTGCATGCATCTGTATTGCATATATTGTACTTGAAGCCAGCACAAAATCCACGCAATGAGCAGAAACAACAAATCCACACACAAACAGATGTATACATGAATAGATGGTAATCGACTCCCAAACTGCGTCTCATTACAGCAACATAAGTGTATACACTATTTGATTCAGTTGCTAACAACCTCTTCATGCACAGAGACAATATACACACATCCCGATCTGCCAAATAGAAGCCGTGCCTTCACGTGATCAATACCTATCATTGCAAAGCACAGGGAAAATGAGGGACAAGGTGGGGGTAGAGGGGGGCAGGAGGGAGATGGAGGTGGGGAAACTATGTGAACTCTGATGCTACTATAGTCATATATTCAACTGTGCTATGTACCACTGACCGTACTCAATCACATACATTATGTTTCCTCAAAAATTATATAGGGAATCAGCATGATTAAATAAATGCTGAAAATGAGAAGCCTTCATTTAGGCCTTTGGGGTTCAATGTATTGAAACTATATATCCATCTTGCCTCTTCCGCAACAAAACTACATCCAGATCGCCGTTTCTTTCACCTAGCTTTTTCACACAGATGCCCCAAAATTTTAGCACCTCTATTGAACCATTATGTACTTTCCCAAAAAGTGTCTCGATAGGGAGGTGTCACCTCTAGTTTTAATAGTACTCAGATGTTTCGAGAGCCGACGACGAAACTCCTTGTATGGATTTTCCCACCATAGATCTGGGGCCCGGTACACATACCCCATAATGACCCCTCTGGTTTTACAGTTTATGAATTGTTTTTATCTCAAATCTTTTCTTATCAATGGGATTAACATAATCTTTAGTTTTCCATATAAATGGGCAGAATAACAGTTGCCACAGGGATTGAGCCTACCACTGGAGACCTGTAACCATGTTTTTTTTGCCCTCTCCCTCAAAATGACTATGCACAATCCCTAAGATTTTTTCCCCTCTATTTGACACTGGATATTTTGGGGAAACACCTCAGGAATAAGGATTGCCTTCAGAATGTGGGCCCTTTTTAAATTGTCT
>JAODAL010079027.1:0-12712 GCA_025379985.1 Phyllomedusa bahiana | reverse complement strand
CACCTATATAGAACAGTGGGTTTTATACTCACCAAATGATAGTAAAAGTGCGGATTATCCTCCCCTATGATATCATCATTATACTCACCAAATGATATTAACAGTGGTTTTTATACCTTTGATAGAACAGTGGTTTATATCACCAGTGTATAACAGTGGATTATAAACCTATGATAAAAACAGTGCGGATTAATCACCTATGATAGTAACAGTGGGGATTTTACTCACCTATGATAGTAACTGTGAATTTATACTCCCCCTATAATAGTAACAGTGGGTTTATACTCACCTATGATAGTGCACTTTTATACTCACCTATGATAGTCGTGGGATTATACTCACCTATGATAGTACAGTGCGGATTATACTACCTAGTGAAAAATAACAGTGGGGATTATACCACAAAAATGTTGTCAATTAACCCCCATAATAGTAACAGTGGGGATTATACTCACCTAGGATAGTAACAGTGGGAAATATACTACAAAAATGATAGTACATTATATCACCTTTGATAGCCCCCAGGGGTTTTACTCCCCTAATGAAAGTAAAATGCGATTAACTCCCCATATGATAAACAGTGTGATTATACTCACCAAATTTTTAGTAAAGTGCGATTAATCCCCGTGAAAGTAACATGCGGATTATACTCACCTAGTGAAAATAAAAGTGCGGTTAAAAACCCCTAGTGTATAACAGTGGGTTACCTCACCTATATAGTAACAGGGGTTTACTCACTTGATAGAAACAGTGGGGTTTTATCACTATTTGATAGTAACATGGGATTATTTTTCACTAATGATAGTCAAACTTTATATCACCTAGTGATAGAACCATGCGGTTATACTACCTAATGAAGTAAAAGTGGTTTATTCCCCAAATGATGTAACAGTGCGGATTATACCCCCCTAGTATAGTAACAGTGCGGATTAACTCCCCTTAGGATAGTAACAGTGCAATTATACTCACCTATGATAGAAAACGTGGGTTTATACTCCTAGGATAGTAACAGTGGGATTTACTCCCCTATGATAGTAACAGTGGGGGATTTTCCCCACTAATGATGGTAACATGGGATTATACTACCTAGTGATGTCACATTATACTCACCTAGTGATAAAAACAGGCAATTATCCCAAATAGTGTTAGAAACAGTGGGATTATCCCACTATTTTAAATTAAAAAAGTGCAATTTACTCCCTATTGATTAAAGTGCGGGATTATACTCACCTATGAAAATAACAGGCGGTTTAAAACCACAGTGAAGTAACAGTGCGGATTATCCACAAATGAAGTAAAAGGCGGATTAATTCCCTAGTAAGTAACAGTGGGTTATACTACCTTGATAGTAAATGCGGATTATCCTCACAGTGATAATAACGTGCGATTTTCCCTCACCTAAAATGTAAAGTGCGGATATATTCCCCTGTGTATAACAGTGGGGATTTTTCTCCCCCTAGTGATATAACAGTGCGATTATCTCCCCTATATAGTGCGATTATACTCCCCTTGTAGTAACAGGCAGATTATATTTACCTAGGGTAATAACAGTGGGATTATACTCCCTAATGTAGTCACTTATACTCACCTAGTGTAAAAACAGTGCGATTTTTTCTCCCCTTTATAATAAACAGTGGGTTTATACTCCCTTGATAGTAACATGCGTTTATCCCTATGATATTTGCACTTATTCCCCTAAGTGAAAATAACAGTGGGATTATAACTCATAGTGTTTAAACAGTGCTTTATCCCCCAAAATGATAGAAACGTGGGATTATACTCCCCTTAAGTAAAGTGGGATTTTACTACCTATGTTTGAACAGGCGGATTATACACTAATGATTAACAGGCGATTATACTCCCCCAAATGATAGAAAACAGTGCAGATTATACTCCCAGTGATAGTAACAGTGCGGATTAACTCATATGAAAATAACAGTGCGATTATATCACTAAAAATTTAACATGCATTTACACTAGTGATGTAACAGTGAGGATTATATCACAAAATGATAGTACATTATATCACCTAGTGATATACCAGTCGGATTATACTACCAAAATGATAGTAAAAGTGCGTTATACTCAAAAATGTAGTAACAGTGGTTATACCACCAAATGATAGTAACGTGCGGATTAAACCACCAATAATAGAAACAGGGGGGATTTTACTCCCCTTTTAAAATTATGCAATTATACCCCCCCAGTGTGAAAACAGGCGGATTATACAAAATAATGTTGTGCATTAAAACTCACCAAATGATAGTAAAAGTGCGGATTATACTCACCTAGTGATGTAAATGCGGATTATACTACCTAGGAAAATAACAGTGCGGATTATATAAATAATGATAGAAAAAATCAGATTTATATACCAATGATGCAACAGGCTGATTATACCACTATGTAGAACAGTGGGAATTTTCACCAATATAGTACATTATACTCACCTATGATAGTAACATGGGTTAAAACTACCTGGGATAGTAACAGTGCGGATTATATCACCAAAATGATAGAAACATGGGATTTATTCACCGTAATAGTAAAGGCGGATTATCCTCCCCAAATGATAGAAAAAAGTGGGGTTTAAAAACTCCAAAATGATAGTCACATTTTCCCCCTATGATAGTAACATGTGGATTATACCCCAAAAAATATAAAAAGTGGGATTATACTCACCTGTTTTTAGTAACAGGGGCGGGGACGGGTGCGGATTATACTCACCTAATGATAGTAACAGTGCGGATTATACTCACCTAGTAATAGTAACAGTGCGGATTATACTCACCTAGTGATAGTAACAGTGAGGATTAAACTCACATAATGATAGTGCACATTATACTCACCTAGTGATAGTAACAGTGTGGATTATACTCACCTAGTGATAATAACAGTGTGGATTATACTCACCTAGTGATAGTAACAGTGCGGATTATACTCACCTAGTGATAATAACAGTGTGGATTATACTCACCTAGTGATAATAACAGTGTAGATTATACTCACCTAATGATAGTAAAAGTGCAGATTATACTCACCTAGTGATAGTAACAGTGTGGAATATACTCACCTAGTGATAGTAACAGTGCGGATTATACTCACCTAGTGATAGTAACAGTGCAGATTATACTCACCTAGTGATAGTAAAAGTGCGGATTATACTCACCTAATGATGGTAACAGTGCACATTATTCTCACCTAGTGATAGTAACAGTGTGGAATATACTCACCTAGTGATAGTAACAGTGCAGATTATACTCACCTAATGATAGTAACAGTGCGGATTATACTCACCTAGTGATGGTAACAGTGCGGATTATACTCACCTAATGATAGTAACAGTGCGGATTATACTCACCTAGTGATAGTAACAGTGCAGATTATACTCACCTAGTGATAATAACAGTGCAGATTATACTCACCTAGTGATAATAACAGTGCGGATTATACTCACCTAGTGATGGTGCACATTATACGCACCTAATGATAGTAACAGTGCAGATTATACTCACCTAATGTAGTAACAGTGCGGATTATACTCACCTAGTGATAGTAACAGTGCGGATTATACTCACCTAATGATAGTAACAGTGCGGATTATACTCACCTAGTGATAGTAACAGTGCGGATTATACTCACCTAGTGATAGTAACAGTGCGGATTATACTCACCTAATGTAGTAACAGTGCGGATTATACTCACCTAATGATAGTAACAGTGCGGATTATACTCACATAATGATAGTAACAGTGCAGATTATACGCACCTAATGTAGTAACAGTGCAGATTATACTCACCTAGTAATAGTAACAGTTGATTTTACTCAAGTAATGATAGTGTACATAACACTCACCTAATGATAGTAACAGTGCAGATTATACTCACCTAGTGATAGTAACAGTGCGGATTATACTCACCTAGTGATAGTAACAGTGCGGATTATACTCACCTAGTGATAGTGCACATTATACTCACCTAGTGATAGTAACAGTGCGGATTATACTCACCTAGTGATAGTAACAGTGCGGATTATACTCACCTAGTGATAGTAACAGTGCGGATTATACTCACCTAATGTAGTAACGTGCACATTTTTACTCACCTTGTGAAAAATAAACAGTGTGGATTATTGCTCCCCTTTAGTGATAGTAAACAGTGCGGATTATACTCACCTAGTGATAATAACAGTGTGGTTTATACTCTCCTAATGATAGTAAAAGTGCAGATTATACTCACCTAGTGATAATAACAGTGTGGATTATACTCACCTAGTTTTAATAACAGTGCGGATTATTCTCACGTAATGATAGTAAAAGTGCAGACTATACTCACCTAATGATAGTAAAAGTGCTGATTATACTCACCTAGTGATGGTAACAGTGCACATTATACTCACCTAGTAATAGTAACAGTGCGGATTATACTCTCCTAGTGATAGTAACAGTGCAGATTATACTCACCTAATGATAGTAACAGTGTGGATTATACTCACCTAATGATAGTAACAGTGTGGATTATACTCACCTAATGATAGTAACAGTGAAGATTATACTCACCTAGTGATAGTAACAGTGCGGATTATACTCAAATAGTGATAGTGCTGATTATACTCACCTAGTGATAATAACAGTGCAGTGATAGTACCAGTGCGGATTATACTCACCTAATGATAGTAAAAGTGCAGATTATACTCACCTAGTGATAATAACAGTGTAGATTATACTCACCTAGTGATAGTAACAGTGCAGATTATACTCACCTAGTGATAATAACAGTGCGGATTATACTCACCTAGTGATAATAACAGTGCGGATTATACTCACCTAGTGATAATTCATAGTTTCATAGTTTCATAGTTTGTAAGGCTAAAAAAAGACAAGTCGTCCATCTAGTTCAGCCTGTTGTGCTAAGGTGTTGATCCAGAGGAAGGCAAAAAACCCCCAATGAGGGTAGAAGCCAATTGTCCTCATTTTAGGGAAAAAATTCCTTCCTGACTCCAATCTGGCAATCAGAATAAATCCCTGGATCAATGCCCCCTTCCCCTGAATCCTAGTCACTATAACTTGTTATATTATTACGCTCCAGAATTGCATCCAAACCCTTTTTGAACTCGGTTATTGAATTCACCATGACCCGTCCCCCTGGCAGAGAATTCCCTAGTCTCACTGCTCTTAAAAGTAAAGAATCCCTTTCTATGTTTATGTAGAAACTTTCGTTCCCCAAGACGTAAAGGATGCCCCTTGTTCTAGATACAGCCCTGTGTATAAATAAATCTTGGGAGAGATCTCTAATGACCTTTGATGTATTTAAACATATTTATTATGTCCCCCCGAAGCCTTCTTTTCTCTACACTAAATAACCCCAATCTTGCTAATCTTTCTGGGTACTGTAGTCCACCCAGTCCTTTTATTATTTTTGTTGCCGCCTTTGTACCTGTTCAAGCTCTACATGGTCTTTCCTGGCCCCTGGTGCCCAAAACTGTACACAAATTCCATGTGTGGTCTAACCCGTGACTTGTATAATGGGAGAATAAATTTTTTCATCATGTGCCTCTATGCCCTTTTAAAAGCACCCCATGATTCCCATTTGCTTTGGCTGCTGCTGCCTGACACTGGCTGCATACAATTAAGTTTTACTGTCCACCAGGATTCCCAAGTCCTTCTCCAATGTCACTTTTACCCAGTGTTTTTCCATTTAACATGTAATCATGTAATGGATTTCTCTTCCCCATGTGCATAACCTTGCATTTTTTCAGTGTTAAACCTCATCTGCCATTTCCCTGCCAGGCCTCCAAATTTCCAGATCCTTTGTAATAAGATATTATCCTCTATTGTGTTGATTTTCTTTACAGAGCTTTTGTATGTCTGCAAAGATCGATATTCTACTGTGTATTCCCTGTTTTTAAAATCATTAATGAAAATGTTAAAGAGGATAGGGGCCCAATACTGACCCTTGTGGTAAACCCCCCTAGTAACAGCGATCCAGTTGAGTATGTTACCGTTAATCACCACCCTTTGTTTTCTTCAGTGAGCCAGTTACCCTTTCCACTTGCACACATTTTCCCCACAGTCCAAGCATTTCATTTTATTTACCAACCTTTTATGTGGCATGCTTTAGAAAATCTAGATATATGGGCATCCAGTGCCTCACCCCGATCCAGTCTAGCACTGACTTCCTTTATAGAAGCTGATGAGATTAGTCTGACAGGACCGATCCTTCATGAACCCGTGCTGGAACGGCGTTATTTCAAATTTTTTTCAGTGAGGGTACTCCAGGTAGAATCTCTGAGGAAAAACTTCAAACATTTTACCCACAACAGAGGTTAGCTTACTGGCCTATAGTTTCCTGGATCACTTTTTGACCCCTTTTTGAATATTGGCACCACATTTGCTATGCGCCAATCCTTTGGGACATACCCCGTTATTTAGACAGTCCATGAATATTAAGAATAGGGGGGCCCATCTATCACATCACTTAACTCCCTTAAGGGGAACGTGGGTGTATGCCTCTGGACCTGGGGATTTGTCTATTTTAAATCTTCCTAAAGACGGGAGCTGCACTTCTTCCTGGGGTTAGACAAGAACTTTTAAGTTGGAGGTTTACCTCATCCTCTGTTCAACAGGAAGCTCATCCTCCTCGGTAAATACAGTGGAGAAAAAAGGTTTTTTAATACGTTTGCTTTTTTCTCATCGCCCTCTACTGTCTCTCCCTCAGTATTTTTCAAAGGGCCAACATTTTCTGTTTTAATCTTTTTACTATTTATATATAGTTATTTACTATTTACCCTAACCCTGCAAGTTAACCGCCCAGTCGTAGCTCTCGTCCAGCCATGTGGGATTATACTCACCTAGTGATGGTAACAGTGCGGATTATACTCACCTAGCGATAGTAACAGTGCAGATTATACTCACCTAGTGATAGTAACAGTGCGGATTATACTCACATAATGATAGTGCACATTATACTCACCTAATGATAGTAAAAGTGCAGATTATACTCACCTAGTAATAGTAACAGTTGATTATACTCAAGTAATGATAGTAACAGTGCGGATTATACTCACCTAGTGATAGTAACAGTGCGGATTATACGCACCTAATGTAGTAACAGTGCAGATTATACTCACCTAGTAATAGTAACAGTTGATTATACTCAAGTAATGATAGTGTACATAAAACTCACCTAATGATAGTAAAAGTGCTGATTATACTCACCTACTCATAGTAAAAGTGCGGATTATACTCACCTAGTGATAGTAACAGTGCGGATTATACTCACCTAGTGATAATAACAGTGCGGATTATACTCACCTAATGATAGTAACAGTGCGGATTATACTCACCTAGTGATAGTAACAGTGCGGATTATACTCACCTAGTGATAGTGCACATTATACTCACCTAGTGATAGTAACAGTGCAGATTATACTCACCTAGTGATAGTAACAGTGCGGATTATACTCACCTAGTGATAGTAACAATGCGGATTATACTCACCTAGTGATAGTAACAGTGCGGATTATACTCACCTAATGATAGTAACAGTGCGGATTATACTCTCCTAGTGATGGTGCACATTATACGCACCTAATGATAGTAACAATGCGGATTATACTCACCTAGTGATAGTAACAGTGCGGATTATACTCACCTAGTGATGGTAACAGTGCGGATTATACTCACCTAGTGATGGTAACAGTGCAGATTATACGCACCTAATGTAGTAACAGTGCGGATTATACTCATCTAATGATAGTAAGTGCGGATTATACTCACCTAATGATAGTACCAGTGCGGATTATACTCACCTAGTGATAGTACCAGTGCGGATTATACTCACCTAGTGATAGTAACAGTGTGGATTATACTCACCTAATGATAGTGCACATTATACTCACCTAGTGATAGTAACAGTGCGGATTATACTCACCTAATGATAGTAACAGTGCGGATTATACTCACCTAATGATAGTGCACATTATACTCACCTAATGATAGTAACAGTGCGGATTATACTCACCTAGTGATAGTAACAGTGCGGATTATACTCACCTAGTGATAGTAACAGTGCGGATTATACTCACCTAATGATAGTAACAGTGCGGATTATACTCACCTAGTGATAGTAACAGTGCGGATTATACTCACCTAGTGATAGTAACAGTGCGGATTATACTCACCTAATGATAGTAACAGTGCGGATTTTTACTCCCCTAGTAAATAGTAACAGTGCGGATTATACTCACTAGTGATGGTAACAGTGTGGTTTATACTCACCTAATGATAGTAACAGTGCGGATTATACTCACCTACTGATAGTAACAGTGCGGATTATACTCTCCTAATGATGGTAACAGTATGGATTATACTCACCTAGTGATAGTAACAGTGCGGATTCTGGTTCTTGTAATGCTGATAATCAGACATGAGAGCTGCTCAGGATGATAACCTCGATCCTCCTCTGACGCTGGCGGATGATGGGGGTAGTAGTGCTGGAGCTCTTTTCTGATTACAGGCTTTGGCTGAGGAGCCATTAATGCGCTTCTCTCTGCCGGTGACTAATCTCAGGAATTAGGGGATGCAGCCGTCACTTCTGGGCTGAGCTGCACCTGCAGACACACCTGTCCCCTCCCAGCCCAGGCGCTTATAAAGCCCGCTACCCGCAGCAGCGCCTCTCAGGCTGTGACCGGACCCCCAGCACCAGGTACGGCTGCATTACCTTATATTGGGGGAGGGGGGCAGCCCCAGGGATGATTCCTATATGTAGAAGAGGAGAAGGGAAATCAGCAGAACTGATGCAAGCCGGACCCTGACACAGGAGGTGATCATTACCCAAATATTACACGGCCCAGTAATCGGGTCTATAGGGTTCAGCCTTGTCCTGGTATCACAGGGTTCAGCCTTGTCCTGGTATCACAGGGTGCACTTACTTTCCTCACTATTGCAGTCTTGTCTTTAGTGCAGGCTTCAGCCTTGTCCTGGTATCACAGGGTGCACTTACTTATCGCTATGTTCCATGGCTCGGTTGGGACCGGTCACATCTCCTTTTCCTTAGAACTCTTTGCTGTGGAGTCAGTTTTCGGGGTCACACCCTACGACAAGAGGAACAGTGACACCGAGGTGATGATTTATTCCCACATTTCTAGGAGTTATAGAGGAACAGCACAGACTTCTCAGAGATGTTCCAGAAATGTTATATCACAGGAAGGTCAGAGGAGGCGTCAGGAGAGGTCAGAGGAGGCGTCAGAGGAGGCGTCAGGGGAGGTCAGAGGAGGCGTCAGAGGAGGCGTCAGAGGCGGCGTCAGGAGAGGCGTCAGGGAAGGCGTCAGGGGAGGCGTCAGAGGAGGCATCAGGGGAGAGGTCAGAGGAGGCGTCAGGAGAGGTCAGAGGAGGCATCAGGAGAGGCGTCAGGGGAGGCGTCAGGGGAGGCGTCAGGGGAGGCGTCAGGGGAGGCGTCAGGGGAGGCGTCAGGGGAGGCGTCAGAGGAGGCGTCAGGAGAGGCGTCAGGGGAGGCGTCAGGGGAGGCGTCAGAGGAGGCGTCAGGGGAGGCGTCAGGGGAGGCGTCAGAGGAGGCGTCAGGGGAGGCGTCAGAGGAGGCGTCAGGGGAGGTCAGAGGAGGCATCAGGAGAGGCGTCAGGGGAGGCGTCAGAGGAGGCGTCAGAGGAGGCGTCAGAGGAGGCATCAGAGGAGGCGTCAGGGGAGGCGTCAGGGGAGGCGTCAGGGGAGGTCAGAGGAGGCGTCAGAGGAGGCGTCAGAGGAGGCGTCAGGGGAGGCGTCAGGGGAGGCGTCAGAGGAGGCGTCAGAGGAGGCGTCAGGGGAGGCGTCAGGGGAGGCGTCGGAGGAGGCATCAGGGGAGGTCAGAAAAGGGGCTCAGAGGAGGGGGGCCCGGGGGGGGCTTTCAGGTGAGGTCAGAGGAGGCGTCAGGAGAGTGTCAGGGGAGGGGTGTCGGGGGAGGCCCAGAGGGGGGCGTCGGGGGAAAGGGTAAGGGGAGGGGGGTCAGGGGGGGGTCGGGGGAGGGGGCCCGGGAAAGAGGGGGTTCAGGAGAGGCGTCAGGGGAGGTCAGGGGGGAGGGTCAGGGGGGCGTCAGGGGGGGCGTCAGGGGAGGGGGAGGGGAGGCGTCGGGGGGAGGCTTTAAAAAAGGGAAGGGGGGGCGTCAGGGGGGGTCAGGGGAGGCTTCGGGGGAGGCGCCCGGGGAGGCTTTCGGGGGGAGGGTCAGGGGAGGCGTCAGGGGAGGCTTCAGGTGAGGCGTCGGGGGAGGCGTCGGGGGAGGCGTCAGGGGAGGCGTCAGGGGAGGCGTCAGGGAGGCTTCAGGGGAGGCGTCAGGGGAGGCGTCAGGGGGGTTTGGCTTTGAGGGGGCATCAGGGGAGGTAGGGGGGTTTGTCAAAAGGGGGGTCAGGGGAGGCGCAGGGGGGGCGTCAGGGGGGGTTCAGAGGAGGCGTCAGGGGGGGGGTTTCAGAGGAGGCGTCGGGGGAGGCGTCAGGGGAGGCGTCAGGGGAGGCGTCAGGGGAGGCGTCAGGGGAAGCGTCAGGAGAGGTGCCCCAGAGGAGGCGTCAAAAGGGAGGCGTCAAAGGGGGGGAGGCGTCAGGGGAGGCGTCGGGGAGGCGTCGGGGGAGGCGTCGGGGGGATGGCGGGGGACTTTCAGGGGGGCGTGGGGAGAGCGTAAAGGGGAGGTCAGAGGAGGCATCAGGGGAGGTGTCAGGGGAGGTCAGAGGAGGCTTTCAGGGGGAGCCATCTATTTCCCACCCTTTGTGTTAGGTGTTGATCCAGAGGAAGAAAAAAACCCCCCAATGGGGGTAGAACCCAATTGCCTCTTTTTGGGGAAAAAAATTCCTTTTCCTGCCCCCCCAATCGGGCAATAAAAAAAATCCCTGGATCAATGACCCCTCTCTGAATCCTAGTCACTATAACTTGTTATATTATTACATCTAGAAATTTTTCTCCGGACCCTTCTCCCAGAATCTGGTCACTAAAAATTGTTTTATTTATTCATTAAAAAATGTCCCAGACCCTTCTCCAAAATCCGGGCCCACTATAATTTGGTTAATTTTATTACTTTTATGGGAAATGTACCCCGGGACCCTTCCCAAAACCCCCCGGTCACTTTAACTTTTATATTATTAATTAGAAATGTTCCAGCCCATTCTCCGGGAACCCCCGGGTCACTATAACTTGTTATATTATTACATTTTGAAATGTACCCAGCCCCCTTCCCCAAACCCGGGTCACTAAAAAATTGTTATTTATTAAAATTAGAAATGTATCCGGGCCCTTTCTCCAGAATCTGGGCACTATAACTTTTTTATATTATTTCCTCTAGAAAATGCTTTTCCAGGGGAGGCGTCAGGAGAAGGGGGGGGGGTTTCAGGGGAGGTGTCGGGGGAGGGCGTCGGGAGGGGTCAGGAGAGGCGTCGGGGGGAGGTCAGAGGGGGCGTCGGGGAGGGGGGTTTTTCAGGAGAGGCGTAAGAGAGGCGTCAGGAGAGGCGTAAAGGAGGGGCCGTCGAGGAGGCGTCGGGGGGGGGGGGTCAGGGGGAGGGTCGGGGGAGGCGCCCCAAGAGGGGGCGTAGGGGGGGTGGGGGGGAAGGCGAAGGGGAGGCTTTCGGGGGAGGCATCAGGAGAGGTGTCAGAGGAGGCATCAGGAGAGGTGTCAGGGGAGGCATCATAGGAGGCGTCAGGGGAGGCGTCAGGGAGGGGCTTCAGGGGGAGGCATGGGAAAGAGGTGTCAGGGGGGCCCATCAGGAGAGGTGTCAGAGGAGGCATCAGGAGATTTTGGTTCGGGGGGGAAGGAAACTTAGGGGGCCCGTCAGGGTTGGCGTCAGGGGGGGGTTTTCGAGGAGGCATCAGGAGAGGTGTCAGAGGAGGCATCAGGAGAGGTGTCAGAGGAGGCATCAGGAGAGGCGTCAGGGGAGGCGTCAGGGGAGGCGTCAGGGGAGGCGTCAGGGGAGGCGTCAGGGGAGGCGTCAGGGGAGGCGTCGGAGGAGGCGTCGGGGAAAGGGGTCGGGGGGAGGTATCAGGGGAGGCTCAGGGGGGGGCTCAGGGGGGTCGAGGAGGCATCAAGGAGGGTGGGGGGGAGGCGCAGGGGGGGCGTCAGGGGGAGGCGTCAGGGGGAGGCGTCAGAGGAGGCGTCAGGGAGGCGTCAGGGGGGGGCGTCAGGGGAGGCGTCAGGGAGGCGTCAGGGAGGCGCAGGGGAGGAGTCAGGGGAGGTCAGAGGGGGGCGTCAGGAGAGGCGTCGGGGAGGAAATCAGGAGAGGCCAGGGAGGCATCGGGAAGGGCAAGGGCGTCAGGAGAGGCGTCAGGGGAGGCGTCAGGAGAGGCGTCAGGGGAGGGTCAAGGAGGCTCGGGAGGGTCAGGGAGCATCGGGAAGGTGTCAGAGGGGCATCGGGAAAGGGGGTGTCAGAGGAGGCATCAGGAGAGGCGTCAGGGGAGGCGTCAGGAGAGGCTCGGGGGAGCGTCAGGGAGGGGTAGGGGAGGCATCGGAGAGGTGTCAGGGGGAGGATCGGAGAGGTGTCAAGGGGAAAGGCACCGGAGGGGGCGTGGGGGGAGGCGTCAGGAGGCGCCCCCAGGGAGGCGTCGGGGGAGGCGTCAGGGGAGGCGTCAGGGAGGGGGGGGCGTCGGGGAGGCTCAGGGAGGCGTAAAACGTCGGGGGGAGGTGTAGGGGAGGCATAGGAGAGGCTTCAAGGAGCGTCGGGGGTTCAGGGGGAGGCGAAAACCCA
>JAODAL010079026.1:0-12712 GCA_025379985.1 Phyllomedusa bahiana | reverse complement strand
TCGCGGTTCCAGGACAGGGATTTTCAATGTCCAGTTCAAGTAAAATGATGGTTCAAATCATACTGCCTTCTGGCATTTTTTAATTTGTGGGTCATGCAGGTTTAAGGGTCATGGTGTGGTACAAGACAGGGATAGTGAATGGTCTGTGACTTTTTTCTGTGGCTTTTATAACCTAGGTGTGTTGCCTAAGATGTAGCATGTATCCATTTGACTGTTGTGGATGTTAATTCCAGCTTCTACAGCCCTGTTTGGTTGTAAGAATGAAGGTGTTGTTGCTCTCCCATAGACTTTAATGGTCATCGGCGATAATCTATTATCGTCTATCGGAAATTGTCTTGATAATTGCCGATATCGACTATCGACCCGATGACGATAGTCAACGTAATCGCTCATCACTATTTTTTATCACTGAGCCAGTTACTTACCCACTTGTAAACATTTTCCCCCAGTCCAAGCATTCTCATTCTACTTACCAACCTTTTATGTGGCACAGTATTAAATGCTTTAGAAAAATCTAGATATATGACATCCAATTCCTCACCTCGATCCAGTCTAGAACTAACCTTCTTATAGAAGCTAATGAGATTACTTTGAAAGGATGAATCCTCCATAAATTCATTCTGTAACAGAGTGATATATTTATTTTCAGTTAGATACTCCATTATAGCATCTCTTAGAAAACCTTAAGAACCTTAGAAAATATTAAGAATAGTGGCCTGTCTATCACGTTACTTAATTCCCTTAGGACATGGGGATGTATAGGAAACAGGGGTGTCAATTCATCGCTACTCCGTGTTTACTTGGCTACATCAGTGATGTGCTCAAATACCAACATGACTTTTTTAGCCAGTTACTAGCCTCAGGCGTTATAAACTTCTTCAGATGAGAGCAGGAAACCCAATTATTCAATAGATCAATCAGAAATATTATTTGAAAAAAGCAAGGTTCAAATTAGTTCTAATGACTTATAAAGCACAGTTATAGTATTTAATGTTCATTTTCCACTGGTAATCCTAAAGAATAAATAGTTTTTCAAATGCTCTCATTTAAAAAGTGAAAACGACCCTCACATTTTTGTAAATATTGCATTAAATCTTTTCATGGAACAACATGGAAGCTATGACACTTTGATACAATATATAGTGGTCAGTGTACAATTTGTATACTAGTGTAAATTTGGTGTGCCCCCAAAATAACTCAACAAAAAGTCATCAATGTCTAAACTGTAAGCAACAAGTGAGTACACCTCTAAGTGAAAATAGACAAATTGTGCCCAATTTGCTATTTTCCTTCCACAGTGTCATGTGAATCATTAGTGTTATAAGGTCTCAGGTTCAACAAAGGCTTTTTGGAAAGAACTGAGGAGCTTGCTAGTGCCATCTATTGGATGTAGCAATCCTCAGTTCACATGTGGCTCACTTGACCTTGCAATGTAAAAAGGAATGAAACCAAACTAGCAAAGTTCATCTACAGACAGCTGTTTCTGTGAGTTTGCCCCTCGTCATTGAATTGAAGAATTTACTGGCTAGCTAGGTGAGAGGCGAGTGTGGCTTCGAAGGGGTGATTTATCTCCTTGGGGAGAGGCACCATGTTTGTGTGGATTTAATCACCTTTAGGCTCATCAAAGGCATTTACATACAGCAAAGGCTTTTTGGAAAGAACTGAAGAGCTCACCAGTGACATCTAAAGGATGTAGTAATCCTCAATTCACATGTGGTCACTGAACCTTGCAATGTAAGAAAGATTGAAACCATGCCTGCTAAGTTCATCTACAGACAACTGTTTTGGGGTGTTTGCCCCTCGTCAGTGCAAAGTAGAACTTAATGGCTGGCTAGGTGAGAGGCAAGTGTGGCTTATAGGGTCTCAGGTGTGAATAAGGAGAAGGTTTGTTAAATTTAAGGTTATTGCTTTCACACTCTCTCATACTAGTCACTATAAGTTTAACATGGCATCTCATGGCAAAGAACTGTCTGAGGATCTGAAAAAAGTATTGTTGCTCTATAAAAAGATAGCCTAGACTTTAAGAAGATTGCCAACACCCTGAAACTGAGCTACAGCATGGTGGCCAAGACCATATAGTGGTTTAACAAGATAGGTTTCACTCAAAACAGGCCAACTTCTTTGGTTAACCAAAGAAGTTGAGTGTCATATCCAGAGATTGTCATTTCAAAATAGACGTATGAATGCTGCCATCATTGCTGCAGAAGTTAAAAGAGTGAGGGGTCATTCTGCCAGTGCTCAGATCATACGCCGCTCACTGCATTAAATTGGTCTGCATGCCTATCATCCCAGAAGGAAGCCTCTTCTAAAGATGATGCACAAGAAAGCCCGCAAACAGATTTCTGAAGACAAGCAGACTAAGGTCATGGATTACTGGAACTATGTCTGATGAGACCAAGATAAACTTATTTTGTTCAGATGTTATGAAGCATGAGTGGTGGCAACCAGGTGAGGAGTACAAAGACAAACGTGTCTTGCCTACAGTCAATCATTGTTGTCATGGGGGCTGGCGTGGGTGCCGTTGCCCCCCGCGGCCTCCCCCTTGCCCGCAGGGGGTCCGGCGCGGGTGCCGCGGCTCCCCGCGACCATCCCCCTGCTGCCCGGGCCCCGGCGCCGGCTCACTTACATGTCCACGCTCCTGTGCACGCTGCTCCTGACTGTCCTGGCCGCCGCGCGCGTACCCGCTGCTTAGGGCGCGCGCGCGATGACTGGTCTGGATTTAAAGGGCCAGCGCACCGGTAATTAGTCAATTGCCGGCCGCTGGTCCTAAATAAGGAATACGCCCCCTGCACTCTCTGCCATCTTGTTGGTGTGCGTTGAGAGTGCTGGAGTCAGTTTTGATCACCCGTGGACCAGTCCGTTCCGCTACGTTTCCTGATCTTGCCTGTTTGCCTCCTGCCCTGACCGTCTGCCTGTCTCTGACCACGAATCTCTGCCGCCTGCCCTGACCTTCTGCCTGTCCCTGACTATGTCTCTGGATAATGATTCTGTACCACGCATTACCCGGGCCGCCATTGCAAGCAAGTCACGTCAGGGGTGGCGACCTGGTAGCCTCACGCCGCAGCAATTCCATCCTGCTTTGCGGCGGGCTCTGGTGAATATCGGGGGCTACTTAGACTCCGCTTCCTGGCGTGGCTTAACTATCATTGCCTGCGGTGGTCCAGCGAATCCACCAAACCCGTTACAATGGTGGTGGGAGTGTCATGGTTTGGAGATGCATGAGTGCTGCCCGTTGTGGGGAGCAACAGTTCATTGAGGGAATCATGAATGCCAACATGTACTGTAACATACTGAAGCAGAGTATGATCCCCTCCCTTGGGAAACTGGGCCACATAGCACTATTCCAACATGAAAATGACTCCAAACAAACCTCCAAGATGACCACTACCTTGCTAAAGAAAATGAGAGTAAAGGTCCCCATGACCTAAACCTTATTGCGCATCTGTGGGGCATCCTCAAACAGAAGGTGGAGGCGCACAAGCTCTCTAATGTCCACCAGCTCTGTGATGTCATCATGGAGCAATAGAAGAGGATTCCAGTGGCAACCTATGAAGCGAGAGTTAAGGCAATACTGGAAAATGATGGTGACCACACAAAATATTGACATTTTGTGCACAATTTGTCCATTTTCACTAAGGAGTGTAATCACTTTTGTTGCCAGCGGTTTAGACATTGATGGCTGTGTTAAGTTTTTTTGAGGGCACACCAAATTTACACGGTTACACAAGCTGTACACTGACTACTTTACATTGTGTTGTATCTTCAGTGTTGACCAATGAAAATATATAATACAATATTTACAAAAATTTGAGGGGTGAACTCATTTTTGTTAAATAGTGTAAATAGAAATTAAGCATGGATCCTATGTAGGTACACATTATAGGGCAATCATTAGGGCAGTACTCCAGTTGCTGCCATACAGGGCCCGGCCAAAATATGACACGTGGGAGGGTCTGCTGCCTATAACATTGTGTTTGAACTGTGGTTCAACCAGAAAAAAAAAAACAAAAAACGAATGATTCTAGCTTGTACAAAAGTGATCGCTCCCCTAGAAAAGATAAAATTTGACCATAGGGACATAGGGAAATAAACCAATGTGTGTCCTGTATTTAGCATCACACTGTCTTCAAACTTATAATCAGTCAGTTTGCCTATTTAAAGGGTGTAAAGTAGTGACTGTGCTGTTTGGTATCATGGTGTGTATCACTCTGAACATGGACCAAACAAAGCTAACGAGAGAGTAGTCTCAGGATATCAGAAAGAATATTATAGCCCAACATGTTAAAGGTAAAGTCTATAAGACCATCTCCAAACAGCTTGATGCTGTTTTTTTTTTTTTTTTTTTAATTTAAAATTATTTATTTACGTATAGACAAGAATTTATGTTAATGTTTTTTTCATCCTTACAGAGGATGACACTGTTTAAATACTTATAACATTACAGGGACCAATAAAACAGAATAAGTACATACATCAGGAATTCAAATTTACATTAAAGTTACATGATATTACATAAAAATTAAAGTTACATAAAATTCACATAAACAATAAAATGTACATATAATCACATAAAAGAATTCCAAGTACTATTCTGCAATATGTTAGACATGGTGGCGCTTTTTTACCTGAGATAATGCAAATAAATTTCACTAAAACAGAGCGTTAAATGTCTTTCTCGGAGAAAACATTGTGTTTAAAAATTATAATGTTCCTGGCCTTCCAGAGCGCAGACTTCATGCAGTTTATAGTCTTCCATGCTATTACGGTTGGGGCCGGCATAGGGTATTCCAACAGTCCATATAACACAGTCTCATACGTGCATACCTTTAGGCCCACCACCCAATGCAGCAGGGGATCATGTTTTTGCAGACTTTTTTGGCAAATTTGCAGTCCCAGAATAGACAGATGACGTTCTCCTCATCTGTACAAGTCTCTCTCAGGCAGGTGGCGGACCATACAAGAGTTCGGCAGTACAGGAATGCCCCGCATGGAAGACACTGGTGGACGTTGCTTCAGGCCAGGTCCTTATGGGAATTAAAAAGATAAAAACACAACATTCCTCTTTAAAGGTCCCGATCTCCGCTGTGAGCTTGCTATCTCTTAGACTTTCTAAAAGTTTACCATCCTGGTTAAAACTTCATAGTGCTTGGGTAGGTTGAGCGTGTACAGCAGGGTCCTGGTGACCTCGAACACCCTGTGCCGTCGCATAAAGAAGCCAACATTATATCTCAACAGATAATACCATGGGTGATGTTTGTGCGAGGCAGTAAAACAGTAACAAAAATACTTAATTAAAAGGAACCTTTTAAAATCGGGGAAGTCCTTCCCTCCCTTCAGCCTTGTTCTACAGTATCCCCCGCTTTGGCCTCCCCATCCTCCCGGCCCACAAAAACCTAGACAAAAGACCCCGGTCCAGGATGTTTTCCTCCGGCTCCCATGACCTCTCCTCTGGCCCAAACCCCTTCCAATCCACCAAAAAAAATCGTCTCCCCCTAACCGTCTTCATGGGCAAAATTTCCTTTATGGTAAAGACATTGGTGGAGTCAGCTACGGGAGACGGGGAACCACAAAACGGGAGAACCGGTTATGGGTGACCGGTTTCAGCAGGGAGACGTGGAAGGAGTTCGGGATGCACATAGTAGGAGGGAGCCAAAGCCTGTAGGCCACAGGATTGATACGTCTTAGAACTTCAAAGGGGCCTAAATAATGAGGGCCCAGTTTGTTGCTAGGGATTTCAAAGCGGACATATCTGGCAGACAGCCATACCCTATCTCCGGGAACAAAGGCGGGAGGAGGTCTTCTTTTCTTGTCTGCCTGGACCTTCATACGGGTGGAGGCCTGAAGCAGGGACTGGCGCGTCTCTCTCCAGATGGCGGAGAGGTCACGGATGATGTTATCCACCGCCGTAACATCGGTGGCGGCAGAGGGCAGCGGAAGGGGTGGGCGGGGATGCTGACCGAAGAGGATGTAGAAGGTGGATGCACCAGCAGAATCAGAGTCCAGGAAGTTATACGAAAATTCCACCCATGGCAACAGGCTGGACCAATCATCTTGTCTAGCAAATGTGAAGTGGCGGATATAGGTACCCAAGACTTGATTCACCCTCTCACCTGGCCATTGGATTGTGGGTGGTAAACCGAAGAGAAGTCCAGCTTGACTTGCAATTGTGAGCAGAGGCATCGCAAAAATCTAGAAACAAACTGAACCCCCCGGTCAGAGACGATGTGTTGTGGAAGTCCGTGTAACCGGAAGATATGCTGGAAGAAGAGGTTGGCCAGAGGTGGAGCAGAAGGAAGACCAAGCAGTGGAACGAAGTGCGCCATTTTTGAAAATCGGTCAGTGACCACCCAGATGACCGTATTTCCGTCCGAGGAAGGCAGATCGGTAATGAAGTCCATGGCAATGTGGACCCAAGGACTGTTAGGGACGGGCAGAGGCTGCAGCAGACCCGCCGGTTTAGAGCGCGGGGACTTGTTGCGCGCACAAGTGGTACACTCCTCCACGAATTCCTTCACATCTTTGGCTAGATCCGGCCACCAGTAAAAACGGGAAATCAGAGAGGACGACTTTCGAACCCCTGGATGTCTGGCAATGTCCCCAGTTAAGCACCCTCTTCCGGAGTGCAGAACGCACATACATCTTACCCGGGGGTGTGCGCTGGAGACTTGCGGGAGCCACAGATATCAGACGTTCTGGGGGTTCAATGTGCTGAGGCTTAGCCTCCTCTTCTCCACTAATATCAGAGGCACGAGACAGGGCATCGGCTTTGACATTCTTTTCTCCCGGTCGAAAGTGGATAACAAAATTGAAACGGGAAAAAAACAATGACCACCTGGCTTAGCGCAGGTTCAGCCACTGCACTGTTTGGAGGTAAAGAGGTTCTTGTGATTGGTAAAGATGTTGACGGGATGCTGAGCACCCTCCAGGAGGTGGCGCCATTCCTCCAAAGCAAGCTTAATGGCCAGTAACTCCCGATCGCCGATGGTGTAATTCCTCTCAGCGGGCGAAAAGGTCTTGGAGGAAAACCCGCAGGTCCGAATCTTGCCCTTAGGGCTCTTCTGGGTGAGAACCACTCCAGCACCCATGGAAGAGGCATCGACCTCCAAGAAGAAAGGGCACTCAGTATCCGGACGGTATAGAACAGGTGCAGAAGCGAAAGCGGCTTTTAATTTGGAGAAGGCCTCTGCGGCGGCTGGCGGCCAAAGTCGGGGATTGGCATGTTTCCTGGTGAGGGCCGCAATTGGGGGCGACCAACGTTGAGAAGTGAGGGATGAACTGCCTGTAATAGTTCGCAAACCCCAAAAAACTTTGGCTGGCCCGAAGACCGACAGGTCGAGGCCACTGTAGGACGGCGGAGAGCGTGGCAGGGTCCATCTGTAGCCCCTTGTCGGAGATAATGTAGCCGAAGAACGGGAGGCTGGTTTGGTGGAAAATGCATTTTTCAAGCTTGCCGTAGAGATGATTGTTGCGCAGACGCCTAAGTACCTGACGTACGTGGGACTGGTGGGACTCCGGATCGGTTGAAAAAATCAGAATGTTGTCCAGGTAAACCACTACGCAGAAATATAGGAGATCTCTGAAAATATCATTAATGAACTCCTGGAAAACCGCAGGGGCATTGCACAGGCCGAAGGGCATCACCAGATATTCGAAGTGCCCATCCCGAGTGTTAAAGCCGTCTTCCACTCGTCCCCCTCTCGGATCCGAATGAGGTTGTAGGCACCCCGCAAATCCAATTTGTAAAAGATTCTGGCCCCTCAGAGTCGGTCAAAAAGTTCGGTAATTAACGGTAACGGATACCTTTTTGTAATGGTGATTTTGTTCAGTCCGCGGTAGTGGATGCACGGGCGCAGTGACCCGTCCTTCTTCTCCATGGAGAAAAACCCAGCGCCTGCAGGAGAGGTGGACTTGCGAATTAAGCCTTTACGAAGACTTTCTTGGACATAGATTGACATAGCCAGGGTCTCGGGTACTGATAGCGGGTAGACCCTACCCCGGGGAGGACTATTCCCGGGCAGTAGATCAATGGGACAATCATAGGCACGGTGAGGCGGGAGAGTCTCCGCTTGCTTCTCTAAGAAAACATCCTGAAAGTCCTGGTACTTTGCCGGCAGACCCGGAAGAGCCTTAGGAGATAGCTGTGGAGGAGTGGGGCGCACCGGGCGAGGTGCCACTAAGCAGCGAGACTGGCAGTCGTGACCCCAACGCAGAACTCCGCCCGTTTTCCAGTCAAGCATAGGGGCATGACGTTGCAGCCACGGAAGCCCCAGGAGGACAGCCGAGGAAGACCGGGGTAGCATGAAGAACGTGATCCTCTCTTTATGTAGAGCTCGCACTTGCAGAGACACCGGTTCCGTCCGGAAGAGGATACGATCACTCAGTAGTTCGCCGCTGACAGATGAGATGACCAGGGATTGGTCTAAACGAACCACCGGGAGGCGATACTTAGTCACCAAGGTAGCATCAATAAAATTCTCGGCCGATCCAGAGTCCAGGAATGCGGCCACTTGGAACGAAGTTCCGGAATGGGTAGTGATCCGAACCGGCAAGGTGAGACGGGTAGAGGTATTGCTCACACCTAGGGACGCCGCTCCCACGAAGTTTAGGTACGTGCGTTTCCCGAACGTTGTGGATGGAGTGGACAACCTCTGAGGAGATGTTCTGGGCTGCCACAGTAGAGGCATAGGTTCTCCTCACGTCGTCAGTTAAGTTCCTGCGGAGTCAGGTGGGCTCTGTCCACTTGCATGGCCTCTTCCATGGTTGTCTGGGAAGAAGGCAGTGGAGGCCAAAGAAACACCGGCGCAAGACGAGGTAGACGACGAGTTTGGGTTGGAAGCTTTTTGACGGAGTCCCCACGTCTCTCCGAGAAACGGATATCAATCCGGGTCGCCAGATGGATCAGCTCACTCAATGAAGACGGAGAGTCCCGGGTGGAAAGGGCATCCTTAATCTGGCTGGAGATGCCCTTCTTGAATGTGGCGCATAATGCTGCATCGTTCCATGCCAACTCGGAAGCTAGAGTGCGGAATTGCATGGCGTAGTCTCCTACGGAAGAGTTCCCTTGCTGGAGGTTCAGCAACGCGGTTTCCGCTGAGGATGCGCGGGCGGGTTCCTCGAACACACTTCGGAACTCCTGAAGAAAAGTACTCAGGTCAGCCATGACGGGGTCATCTCGGTACCAAAGCGGAGTCTCCCAGGCTAGGGCTTTCCCAGAAAACAGACTGAACACGAAGGCCACCTTAGACCTTTCTGACGGGAACTGTTCGGCCATGAGTTCCACGTGGAGAGAGCATTGGGTGATGAAGCCCCTGCAGGCCTTGGGATCCCCATCAAATTACGTCGGCATGGACAACCGGAGCTTGGGGCCGGCGGACATTACTGGAGCTGCTGCCCCGGGAGCTGCCCCGGCAAGTGACTGCTTTCTGCTTTAGTGGCGAGAAGCTGCTGCATCATAGATGACAGCTGGTTAAGCTGATGTGCTTGCTGAGTGATCTGCTTGGATTGCTGGGCCACGATGGTGGTGATATCAGAGACGCTCGGAAGAGGCACCTTGACGGGATCCATGGACGAATCAAAATGTCAGTTTCGGCTTACGCGGAGGCAAACCAGAGACGTGAATCCTCTGGACCACCGCAAGCGATGGTGTAAGCCACGCCAGGGAGCGGAGTCTAAGTAGGTCCGGTTTTCACCAGAGCCCGCCGCAAAGCGGGATGGACTTGCTGCGGTGATTGCTACCAGGTCGCTCCCCCTGACGTGACTTGCTTGCGGTGGCTGCGGGGTGTGGGGGGTACAAAATGTGGGCGGCCTAGTCGGGGACAGGCAGAAGGTAGGGCATCGGCAAGGGTTCGGGGTGAGGGCGGAGGCAAAATTTTACGGTAACAGGATAACGTTGAACAATACGGAACGTTTCCCTCCTAGGCACAGGCACTTTGATTCGGCAAGGTTATAGGAAAGGGCGGACTTAAATAGGATCAGCGCCCGATGAAACCAATCATCGGGTCTGTCCCTTTTAAATTTGGCCCCAGTACCGCGCGCCACCCGGGGGGGAAACCCGCCCCCCGCCAGTAAAGGACCCGCGCGCCCGGACTGGAACACGTGGGAGGTAAGTTGGTGCAGGCCCCCGGCGCTGAATCGGAGCTGCGGCTTCCCCCACGCCGCAGCGGGGGTCGGGGTGCCCGGGCCCCCCAGCGTTGCCCGCGGGAACCCCGTGACACTGTGGCAGCGGGATTTGTTTTTAGGGGGATGCTCCATGTTGATGTCAGCACACCTAGCCCATCCCTAAGTCTCCTTAGTGTTGAGGATTTTATCGAAAAAGTTGAAATCGGACTTTTTTTTGTTGACGAATTTTTTTAGTCTTCGTAATTTGGGTTAAAATCTGTGCATCATCATTAAGATCGGCCATTTTTCGGCGTTCCTGTCATTTTGGCGGCCAGCAAATAAACTTACAAAATAGAGCAGGGTGAGATGTGGGGCGACGTCAGACTGGGATTTATGGTTGCGATTGGGGAAAAATCACTGACCGTTTTACTTTGAACACCCCTTTCCTGTTCAGATCATGTCTTTCAGTGCCCATAGCTAGGGACGGCGCTCTCCTTGCCCAAAACAGCCAGCGAAATTATTATTTTTCTTCACAGAAAAAGCTCTACTGTTAGCTGTATCCTTACAATTTAGAGATAGAGATTGGAAGATTTATGTGTTAGGTAGAAAATTTAAAAAAGGAAAAATTACCGCTTAAAGTCACGGGGGAGGGGGGGGGGGGGGGCCTGCGGGCAAACAAGCCAAGCTTATAAAGAATAGGTTTTGTTCCCAAGCTTAGTGTAGACATTGACGAATAGCTTTATTTAAACATTTTTCTAAAATATTTCCTGGATTTTGGGCACCGAATTTATTAGGAACACATCTTTTTGTAACTGCGGCTTTTGTTAGGTGCAAAACTCCACTTTTATATCAGTAACAAATTTCAGATAGGTGTTTTTTTTCAATTTTGCCCATTCCAGCTTTTTTGATATAGCCACTTGAGTTTAAAATTTGAATCCCGCAATTTTTTTATCAGCACAGGTTGAAGGTGCCCAAAAAAAACCCTTTTTTTTCGAATACATTAAGATACGTTTTTTTCACTTTGGGCAGACAGTTTGTTCATTTAGGCACCTTGCACTTTAAAAGTGAATACAGCAATTTTTTTTCACCCAAAGGTGAATTTAAAGGGGCCCAAAAATACTTTTATTATCCGAATTCTTTCAGAAGTGTTTTTTTTTCCTTTGGCGCATACAGCTTTGTTCATTAGGCACTTGCACTTAAAGTGAAAAAAGAATTTTTTAGTCACCACAGGTTTAATTTAAAGGTGCCAAAAACCTTATTTTCCGAATACTTTCAGATACTGTTTTTTTTTACTTTGGCGCGGCCGCTTTTTGATGATCTACTTTGCAGTTAAATTGAATACAACAATTTTGGAAGCACCACAGGGGAATTGAAAGGTGCCAAAAAATACCTTTTATTTTCCGAATACATTTCGTATTATTTTTTTCCCCTTTTGGGAGGCCCGCTTTGTTGATAGATCTACTTTGCAGTTAAATTTGAATACAGCAATTTTTAGTCACCACAGGTGAAATTTATAGGTGCCAAAAAAATCCTTTTTTTATCCAAAACTTTTAGATTTTTTTTCCTTTGGGCCCCTGCAGCTTTGTTTAATGAGACACTTGCACTAAATGGAATACAGCAATTTTTTAGTCACACAGGTGAATTGAAAAGGGGCCAAAATACCTTTATTAGCCGAAAACATTTTAGATACGTATTTTTTCACTTTGGGGCAGGGCCCCTTTGTTGATAAGCTATTTGCAGTTAAATTGAATACAGCAATTTTGTAGTCACCCCAGGTTAATTGAAAGGTGCCAAAAACACCTTTTAATATACGTATACATTTCAGCAGGGGTTTTTTTCACTTTTGGTCGTCAAGCTTTGTTGAAGATCTACTTTTTCAGTTAAAATTTTAATCCCGCAATTTTGTTTTCTCAAAATTTTTATATTTTGAAAAAGGAGGAAAAATTTAGGTGGGAAGCAAGCAAAAGGGGGTAGGCAGGAGTAGAGGTAGAGAAAAGGGCTCCTTCCAGGTGGGGACAACATGCATCCACTGGATCGTCAGTTGCGGACGTCAGGCCTTTTATCGCTGGGTCAGGGCCCCGGAATCTCGTAACGAACAGCGTCGCCAATTGTCCTTCAGTGGTAATGCAACCTGCTCCACAGTCCTTTCCTCTCGTCCTCCCCAGTAACGGCCACAAATGTCATCCGCATCATCCATCCCTCCAACATGAAAACGCCCCAAAGTAAAATCGTGTACCCCCACTGGGATAATCCATTTTCTGAAGACCTCTTTGAGACAAAATGCGGGTTGGGGCAAAGGCATGTTAAAAGTCAAGAGGCCAAAAAGGATGATTTTGTCCCCGCCGCGCCCATTCGATCCATCGAGGAGAATAAGGAAGCCGGGCAAACAGCAAAATCCCAGGCAGTTGACACGCCTTTCAGTCCCCCTTTTTTGTGCCCCACAGCTCCTGGGTGCAGAAAAGTCAGGAGGGCGAAGTCACCTGGTTGATGATGATAATGACGACATTACGGATCCAACTGGTTTTTCAGCGAATTTGCTTGCGGCGCTTCTCACTGGCGAGGGGGAAGCGATGGGGTGTGTCAAACGGGCCGCCTCAAAAAGGGGGGGGCCCCA
>JAODAL010079025.1:0-12713 GCA_025379985.1 Phyllomedusa bahiana | reverse complement strand
ACTAAGGTGGGGGGGCCTTAGTCACCCCAAGCACCCCATTATTATAAATGCCACTTATGTGTGGAACACAGCAGCTTGCAGTCTTAAAGGGGATAATTTGGTGGGGCAGGGGCCTTTGCTCCCTTCTCACATGGTTTTTAACTGTCTGCACATCCTAAAATCATACAAACAGTTAATAGCAAAGCCAACCAAGGGATTCAGGGTATGTTTCTTGTATAACTAAAACAACACACCAACAGGGGCCCCTGGGCAACTGCCTAGTGTGCCGAATAGAAAAAGATGGCTCTGATTATTAGGGACAATTGTACATGGAAATGGTAGCCTCAGCGACTCTTTTCAAGGACACAGAAGTTATATAACAGGACCCTCAACAGCATTTATTTGAGTGAGTAGATAATAATGTCATATAAATTGTATTAATCTGGTGGCTCTGTCCTTACCACCCAGGATTGCTAAATATAAATGGATGCTGGAGATCGTGAATTATATAAATTGTTTTCTTTTTTCTCTACCATAAACCAGCTCCAAGCCCAGGACAGATATTTTGTCGAAATCATTCAAGTCATACGTGTATCATTCACAAGATCCAGACCACACTTGATCCTCTGTACGATGGACATCTCATTATTCTGGACAACAAACTGTTTCAATGTAAGATCAAACATGAACAGAACTTACAAGTGGAGTAAATGTAAATATAAAGGGATATAGTAAAGCATTTCTAAGTGCAAAAAAGCAACACCACCAAAAAGTGGATAATTAAATCACCCAAGTCAGTACATGCTACTCTTGGAAATGGCTCAATGGAGGAGTTGAAATGTAGCATGTACCGACTTGGGTGATTAAATTATCCTTTTTTTTATTTTTGGCGGTGCTGCTTTTTTTGCATTTGTGCTATAGAGGATTGAGGTTTCTAGCTTGCAGACCTTGAATATTGTGTTTATATTTTTAGCGGTGCTGTATCCTAAAAATAAAAAATAAAAATTGGGGGGTTTGGAAAGCATTTATAAAAAATACATCCTAAATAGGAAGTCGAATGCTCAAATTACATGGTTAACGTTATAATAAAGCATGAAACAGATGGTTCGTGACAGTCCATGTTTGTTTTTTTTTCTAATGCAATTAGGAAGCTGAAAGGTGAAGTGTGCACATATGAGGCTCACATGATTCTTTAGTTCCAGCCCTCAAACATTTGATTATAAATTAACCCTCAGATTTGTTCAGGCTTCGGCCTCATGCACATTAACATATTTGGGATCCATATCGCACTGATTTCTAATATGTCTGTTTTTCAATTTGGTTATGTATTTGTGATGGTAAATGCGCATGAAAGAAACCATTGCACCATCTTCCATCCCATGTTGTATTTTGGACATAGTCCTATTTAGCAATTCAATCCATAAATCGAAGCTAATGTATCCCAATATAGGTAAGTTAAAATGTCTATGCATAATGTAAATTAGAACTGCGAAGGTGATAATAGCTTAATGATAGTCTTTTAACAACATCATAATTCACAATTCTATAAAAGGTGCATAGAAAGTCTGGGGCACCGTAAGTACCACCAGTAGTAGAGCCCTACAGGGGAAAAGGAGGAGAAGAGAGAGAGAGAAAAAAAAAGGGGAGGGGGGGGGAATTCTCACATAGTAGGTCATGACAGACTTGTGAATAATCAAAATATTACCTGGTGCCAAGACACGACTGCTCCTGAGAAAAAAGGGCCAAAGTAGCGTAAAAGAGAATCTCGTCCAACTCGAAGGGCGAATCCACCCAGGGATGATATGTCCCACAAGCACCCCATTTTGGATTGTGAGGAAAAGTGTAGAGGTTGTAAAAGAAGATCAGTAGAACCAATTTATGTAGTTGAGCAGAGGTCTAAATATTAAATTAATTTCAGCAAACCATCCATCATTTGTTGAAGGAGTAGTCGATTTCCATTTCGAAGGTTTCTTCGGCTTGGCAGCCTGATTCATATGTTTCAGAAGGGATTTTTTGAACTTACCAATAGGCATATTAAACATAAAGAGCAACAATGCCTCAGGAGAATTAGGAACAGAGATGCCTGTAACCTCCTTGGTAATCTTCAGAGTGGAAGAACAGAATCCCTTAATCATGGGGCAGTACCCACCAGATGTTGTAGTCATGGTGCCATCCCCTTTCCCACATCTCCAGCAATCACTTGATCTAGTGTCGGACTGGAGTGCCTAGGGCCCACCAGATGTGTAGCATGGTTCCCATATCCCCAGCAATCACTTGATACCAGGGTCGGACTGGAGTGCCAAGGGCCCACCAGATGTGTAGCATGGTGCCATCCCACTTTCCCCAGGCTCGGACTGGCCCGCCAGGGAGTCAGTGGATCCCTGGTGGGCCGTGAACTCCTATGGGCCCTGGAGGCAGTGCTGTCGCTCCCCGGGGCCCGGCCGCTGGATCCTGTTTCTGAACGCCTTAGGGCCCACCAGATGTGTAGCATGGGTGCCATTACCTTTCCCACATCTCCAGCAATCACTCGATACTACTGGGAACCATTTTGTGTAGTAGAGATGGAACGCTATACCATCTAGAGAGAATCTTATATGCACGTTTCCTGATGTCTAGATGCTAATGCTGCTCTATGTGTTAGTTGGAAACATCGTTCCCATTGAGGAATGGTGAAAGAGAGCCCTAACTCCGTTTAAACTAAATAACCCTAATCTTGCTAATCTTTCTGGATATTTCAGTCCCCCCAGTCCTTTTATTTTTTTGTTGTGCCTCTGAACCTGTTCAAGCTTACAAGTCTTCCCGTGCCTGGGGCCCAAAACTGTACACAAAAATTCCATTTGGTCGAGCAGTGACTTGTTAAAAAGGGAGAATAATGTTCCCTCTGTGCTCTATGCCCTTTTTTAAAACCCCCATCCCATTTGCCTTGGCAGCCGCTGCCGACACGGCTGCCCAAAGGTAGTTTAAGTCCCCAGGACCCAAGTCCTTCCGTCTTTTACCCAGTGTTTTTTCCCTTTAAAATGTAATCATGTAATGGTTTTTTTCCCTCCTCCTTGCATAACCTTGCATTTATCAGTGTTAAACCTCTTTCCCCCATTCTTGCCCGGGCCCTCCAACTTTCCGATCCCTTTGAAATAACACATTACCCTTATTGGTTGATTATTTACGGGTTTTTCTTTTATCTGCAAAGATCGTATTCTACGTGCAACCCCTTTCTTTAATAAAAAAATAAAAACCCCCCTTACAAAAAAGCCACCGTTTAGTGCAATTGCAGCTAACGCTCAGCTTTAACAGCGGGGGAGGGCGCCGTGCCGCCTCGTGTTTACCCTTTAGACGCTGGGGCAAAGATGGCCAGGAAATCTAAATCAAGGGAAAAAAAGTACCACACACAGTTTCTACTATTTTTTGCTACTTCCCCTCTAGGACGAAGTTGTAAAAACCGCCGTCTTTGAACACCCTAATTCGTTGTACTACAATGCATAAACTTAAAAATGATCACCCCCTGGGGGGCCCCCAAATTTAAAAAAAAAAAAAAAAAAAGTTTTAAAGTATAAAAAAAGTATTAAAAGTTCAAATACCCCCTTTGAAATTTTTTACAAAAAAAAATTTACACAAATTTGGTATCGCTGAGTCTGAAAAAGTCCGTTCTTTTAAAAGATATAACATCATTCTTTGATATACCCCCAAAAACCACATAAAATACGTATCAATCATGTTTTGTGCCAAAAACCGGGTACTGGACAGACGTCCAGAGATCTGCCTACACATACTTTAAAAATCCACACCCCCCCTTCACAAGGTTTAAACCCCAAGTCTCAAAGGTGGAGGTGGTTCCACGTGTTCTAGTTCTTTAACCCCCCCCCCCCCCCCCTTTCCCCTATATTCCCTGCTCAGCAACTTTTGTTAGTCAAAGACTACTGGAGAAATGCATGATGGTACCTAACATCGCCCAAAAAACACCCCGGGAAAAAGGACTACTAACCTTAGACCCCAGTACTCTCAAAAACCCAATACTTCTGTCCCGGGCCTTGACGAAACTTTCCCAAATAATACCTAACCTTGAGACCTGAATGGACCCCTTTTTATCCCGTGAAGACCACGGTTTAAAAAAAGAACCCAAACTTAAATCCCCAGTCAAATGAAAATGATTTTAAACTTTTATTCGGTCCTTTCCCGACCCCCAAGTGGATTTACTCTTTAGGCAGGATGGGGTTATATTGGGGCAACAAGACCACATCTGGGAAAAACCCTTCCAAGAGACCATCTTCAACGTTAACATCACCCGCCATGCCCTTCACCTTGCAACCGGGTTATAAGACCAAAGCTTTCTTGAACCCCGGAACTCTTTAACAAAAATTATTTAAAACAAATTAAATTATTTTTACCCCCCAACGTGTCCGCCCCCCTCCTCTCCCCCCCCCCTTTTTCCCCACCCCTTCCCCACAACCCCTTTTTAAAAAGATAGTTTAAAATTGAAAACTTATAAAAACAGTTTAAAAAAAAAAGAAAAAACATTTTATCCTTTCCAAAACGTAGAAAAAAAAAATCCAAACGTAAAAAATTGGGGGTTTTTTGGGTCTTTAAATTTTAAAAAGAAATAAAAAGAAAAAAAGCCCATGTACGTATTTAAATGGCCCCATTAAAAAAAAAAAATCAGTGTGCAAAAATGCCCCTCACCCCAAGTCTGTAGGGAGGACAAAAAAAGTTATTTGGTCCAGAAGATGGCCCCGCGGCAAAAATGTAAAAATAGAAAATGTTGGTTTTTTTTTTTTTACATACCAAAACAATATAATGTTTGATATTGTCAGGTTATAAACTGCAGAATACAGAAATGCATCATTTGTACAGAAAAATAAACGCTGTAAAAAAAAAAAATCCCGCAACATGGTGCAAGAAAGTTTTTTTTTTCCACTTTTTTTTTTGCTTCCCCATAATTTTTATGGTTATGAATAACACCTTAAAAAGTCATCTCGCCCTGAAAAATAAAAGCCCTCTATGTTTATGTAGGTGGGGAAAAAAAAAAACACCAACCTTGTAAGCATGCCACTCCACAGGCTGTATATCAGTGCGTTGTTGCAAAGTTGGTGTTTTTTTTTTTTTTTCTCTCGGATTATGGGGGGCGGTTGACCCAATGAGAGGCCGAATTTAGGGGTTTACACGGTTTAAAAAAGGGCCATATTTCGGTCCGTAAACACGCGCCGAAGTGCGCCAAATTTCGGGCCAAAACGCCATTCATTACGGGAATTTTACATTTTTCATGAGAAAATTGGATTTTTGTCTCCTCTCCCCGCCCGGGGAAGTCGCCGGGGGGGGGGAGAAATTGACATGTCACTTTCTGCGATGTTACGCGCCGTAGGTGATTGTCTATGGGGGCGAAAAGGGTCGGCCCCCCGCTCAATCCCCCACGCTTTCCCCCCCCGCCCCCGTTTCCCCACGGCGTAATTGCGGGGCGTAAATTAAACCCTGTGAACATAGCCTTTTTGGGTTTATTGAGGGTAAAGATAGCGTAGGGACCACCCGCTTGAGCTTCTCGTTGTAAGCCCCGGGGGTCTTAAAATTTTTTGACAAAAAAGGGGTGAACTAAAATCCAAAAGTTTTTTTTTATCCCCTTTTTGTGTCTCATTGCGTCCTTCGGATCGGTTCCAAAAAATAGACATGTCAATTCTTGGTCCGGGAAAGTGAGCAGGAACCCTATAATAAACTTAGGGTGCAATCCTGCTGCTTCAAAACAGACCCGAAAAGCAGCTGAAAAAAAAGCCGTGAACATACCCTTACGATTTGTATTATCAGCTGGTGCCGACCTGCAGCGCATCATGTCCTGACAGCACATAACCACAGAAAAAAGGCGAAATTGTGTTTTTTTTTTTTTCATTCCTCCTGATTAAAAATTTTTTGGGGGGGGGTTTTCCCCAATTTTTGTTAGTAGGGTCAAAGGGTTCCATTAACCCCTTTAAACGACCGCCCACCGTTTTTTACGTCGGGCATTTCGGGGTTTTTTTGTCTGCGCGCGTTTTTTAAAAAGTCGCTGCGCATCGGGTTTTAGGATTCGTGCGCGCGCACGGGGGGGGGCTGAAAATACACAGCCCTGACCCCAGCACGTTTTGAAGCGCCGGGGAGCGTGGGAAACCTCCGTTCCCGTGTTTTAAAAACCCTTAGATTGCCGCAGATCTCACCGAAGCGCAATCAAAGGGTTTTCCCCCTGCTCTGTTGGGTGGCGGAACGCCCGGGCAAAAAAGGGCCCCGGGGGAACGGCTGTACGTCACCCCGGGGGACCTAGAGTGCCCCAGGACTGACTGTGTGCTCCCCTGATACTGCCTGTGTCAGATGTAAATTATAATGTATTAGCCAGTACAGACTAAAAGTTGGACACCTTGTCAAGAACTAGGGGATACAGCGGGAATCCAATGGCTGGACGGCTTAAACAGGAAGGCCAATGCAGACTGGAACAGGAGGCAGCAGAGATGTAACGGGATCTAGGCAAAGTCAGGAGGACACAGTTGAAATGACACGTGGGTATTTAAAAGTTTGAGGGAAAACCCGAAAAGGTGGGGAACTAAGGGAATGCAAGTTCCGGTAGAGGATGCCAGCAGGAGTTTAAAACACAATCTCAAGCAATGGTAAAGGCTTGAGGGTTTATATATTGAACAAATAACGGAAAAAGGGGAAAAAAGTGGCACCCAGTGGCACGACCACCATCTTGACTGGGGGCAAACTTAAGGGAAACACGGAAAAAACAAGTTCCAAGTCATAGCAGGAGATTCCTGACTTACTCCACTCAACGGGCCCTCTGGACGAAAACTGTCCGGGCTCCGGATGCCCCTGAAAAATTTTGTTTTATAGTTAGGAGCATTGATGTTACTCACGGGTTTCCCCACAAATTTTTTCTTGGGGCCCAAACCCTTCCCCTTTAATGGGGTATTGAGGGTTTCTAAAAAATTCTTGAGTCTAAAATTTGCCCCACAACAAACTGTTCTTGCCCAAAAAAATCCCACTGCATCGGAGGGGAAAAACACGTCCGGGGAAAGGGGATTGGCCAGCGGGGGCTTCAGAAGACACATGGAAACGGGTTGGATCTTCTAGTTTTGGGGGATTGGGAAACAAAAAACGGGACAATTATTTTGATAATCTATAGGCCCAACAAATTCTTTCCCAATTTTGGGAAGGAACTTAAGTTTCAAATTTCGGGTAGAAACCCATATTTTCCCCCCACCTTAAAAGTTGGTGCTGGCCTACGCGGCTATCTGCCATCTTTGTAGTTTTTTGACCCCTCTCTGGGTTTTCCCTTTAGTAGTTGAAAATTTTTGCTGTAAGCGAGATCCTTTCCGCGCCAGCGGGAATATGGGGGAACGCAGGGAATTTTAGGAAGAAAACTTGGAGGGGTACCCCCAAATTTGAAAAAGGGGAGTTGTTGGTGGGGGGCCATTTTGGGAATTGTTGTACAAAAATTCACCCGGGAAGCAATAACCCCAGTCTTTTGTAGGTGGCAAATTATAGCATCGCAGGTACTTTTCCGGGTTGTTTGTGCGTTCGTTGCCCATTAGATTGTGGGTGGAAGGCGGTTGATAGTTGAATCGATGCCCAGTGCTGAGCAAAAAACTCCCCCCAAAATTTTTGATGTAAATTGACCCCACGACCCGAGACAACCTCTCAGTGATCCTGAAGGAAAAACCATTTGAATATGGCCCGCAGTTTTCTTTGCAGAGGGTAGACCAGTACAGGGGATGAAATGGAGCCTTGGTGAGCCGGTCAACTACCCAGAATAGTATTCTTCCCCTTAGGGTGGGTAGTCCACGCGAAGTCATGGAAACAAACCCCCGGGCGAGAGGGGACCGGAAAGGCTGTGTAGGGGGGTGAAGAACGGGGAGCTTGAACTAGCCAGTGTCAAAAGATGCTACATACTTTTTCCCCGTAGTAATTGGCCCCGAAGAATGGGGAAAAAAAATTTTTGCGTCTTCTGCACTCCTTTTTGACCGGCAATCTTGGAATCAGGGGTACCCTCAGAATCTTCGTTACGTTTCGGGTATATAAGCGTGCTTAGGGGCCCACATCTTTTCAAAATCCAAATTGTAATCATCAGGAGGTTGGGCAGTGGGGATCGGTGTCATAGGCCTCTCTTATCTCTTTAGAAAGTCTTTATTAGGATTACCCCCACCACTTGAATCAGGAACAAGGTCTTAGGCGGAATAGTGGGGAGTTGAACCCTTGGGGACATTTTTGATAGAGCATCCGCCTCCCTTACGGGATCCGGGCCTGTACGAGATTCAAAGTTGAATTGATTAAGAAAGATACCCCAACGAGCTGGGGGGAAAGTGCATTTGGGCCGATCAAAAACAAATTCCAGATTCGGTGATCAGTAAGCAAAATTATTTGCTGTGAGGTTCCCGAAGTGATGTTCCCCTTTCCTTTAAGGCTGCAACAATGCTAACGTTCTTTATTCCCAAAATCATAAATTTTTCTCAGCAGATGATAAAAGTCGGGAGAAAAATCACGGGTAATAAACTTTGTCCCTGTTCCTCTAACAGAAATAGCCCCCTACAGACAGTTGAACATCATTCCACAAGGAGGCGAGTTCGGGTCAGGATGAATAATACAGGGCTGTAGTGAAATTTGCACTTTTGAAAGAGAGAAGGGTTCTTGTGCTTGAGGGGAAACCAAACAAAAGCATTTTTCTTCTTTGTCAACTGTGTGTTGGGAGTTACTTCCCAAAGTTCTTGATGAAGCTTATGAAGTTGGGAAAACCTATGAAACGTTGGACATTTTTTTATGTTTTTGGGGGTTTGGCCCGTCTATTTTGCTTTGTCTTACTTGAGTCCACGTAGACCCTGAGGTGAAATTATATAACCAAGGAATTGGATTTGGCTGTTAAATTCAATTTTTCAAACTTAATGTAGAGTTGTTCCTCTTAGCCCCCTCCCCGAACAACTTAAATGTCCTGGTGTTTATCCCTTGGTTGGGGAAAATCAGGGAAACGTCCAGAAGATGACAATGAACTGGTCCAAGAGGTCTCTGAAAATTTATTGCGAGATGTTGAAAAAGGGGAGGGGCTTACAAAAGGCCCCAAAAGGATAAACAGTATTTAAATGTCCGTAACGTGACCTAAAAAACGTCTTCCATTCATCTCCCGATCTGATCGGACCAAGTTATAGGCGCCTCGAAAATCTAAATTTTGGAAAAAAATTTTGCATGTCGTACTCTCTCCAGTAGTCAGGGGTCAATGGTAGAAATAAAAGGTTTTTGATGGTAAAATTTTGTTAAGTTCTCTGTAATCAATTTCAAAGGTCTTAAAAAAAACGTCCTTTTTTTTAACAAAGAATATGGGAGCCCCGCTGGTGAGGAAGATGGGCGGATGAACCCCTTAGCCAGATTTTTCTATGTAATCCTTTTGGGTTTTAATTCAGGACCTGCCAAAGGGTAAAGTTTCCGAAAGGTATGGGGGCACCTGGGAGCAAGTTATGGGGCAATCATAGGGTCGATGTGGGGGGAGCTGGTTCATTTTGTTTGCTGCAGATGTCTGCAAATTCCCCTTTTTCTGAGGGTAGTCTAAAATTTTGTTGTCTTTGGTGGATCTTTTGGCCTATTTCAGAGTGAGCTGGGAAGGAAAACCCCCTTCTGGGGAAGCTTTTCTCCTTGGTTTCCCAGTTGATAAAATGGGTTCTGTGCTTGCAGCCACGGTAGGGCCCGGATGACAGGGAAGTGTAGAAGAGATCTAGGAAAGACAGGACTTCCGATGATGGGGTGCATAATGATCCAGGTTTCTGGGCTTTGGTCCACTGGCCCTGAGTTCGTGGGGTCCCTCTACATTTCCTTACCCAGGTGAGAGTTTCTTCTGGGTCTTAACCCCCTGCTTCTGAGCAAAGGAAAGGTCCATGGAAATTTCCACTACCCGGTCTACCTTTGCTGAGTAGATACCCCTTTAGAGTTTAAACCCGGAATTGTTGGGGAAAAGGAAAACAAGAGAGTCTTTTTTCTCTTTCTTAATTTTGGGGGCCCTGATGAGATGGAAAGGACAATGTCTTTCAGATAATCGGTCTCTGAAGCAATGGATTTTTATCTAGGAGTCGGACCTGATGGCTGCCACCCAAACTCCGTGGGCGGTGGCATTGATAAGAAAGTGGTCAGACTTTTCCCCAAAAGAAGCATGGCTTTCCCCGGGCCGTGCTCCCCCTTTTCCCCCTCACCCTTTAATATGGAATGCCCCTTTCATGGTCAATTCCGACTCTCTGTGGATCTTCCCCTTTAGGTGCCCCCGGGAAAGCTGACGGGCCCGGGGGGACTGCTTGGTATCAAAATTTTGAGTAGCCCACCCCTCCTGTCGTCGTTCGTCGGGTATCGATTGGATGCAGTGATTAAGAAGGCATCCAAAATTTCCGGCAAATTTAACCTTTTCTGCACTGCATAGTCCTTTCCCCAAAAAAGACAATTTCGCTGCGTATTTTAGTTGGGGGTCACTGTCCCCTCTTGAATCCATGGCATATCGCAACTGGGCGTTTGCCTTGGCGCAAGGATGTATTGCGTTCAGCGTGCCGCGATTGGGACGTCAAACATTGACTCATGCGTCGAGAACTTTCCGGTGATTCGCCCCCGGGGTCTTTGGTTTCAATTTAAAAGGGAGCCCTGCAATGCTTTGTGTGTCAGCGCAAAAGATACACAGGACTTCGATCTGTGGTAGGAAATTTCGCGGGTTTCGTCGAGTTAGCCTCCCTTGATTGAGGAAACCCCGGAATTTGTCGCATCTCCCCGAATCGAAGGGGGGCAATTTTGGGTCATTAAGGCACCCCAAGTGGGGGGGGTCCGAGGGTTGACTCTCCAGGTGGGCCTCCCGGTCGGAAATGCGTGCACCGTTTCACGTGTTTTGAATCGCTTGCCAACAATTGGTATTATGGCCAGTCTGGGCCCTTTTAAGCGTCACATTTGACTTTTAAGCTTGCTCTCGGTGCGAAAGTTAGCCCAAAAAAAGGGTTGAAGCTGTTTGATGCGTGTCCCGGACTTCCCCCCCCACGGAAAAATCCATTTTTGGTTGGTATCCCGTCCACGATACTATGGTTTTCGCTGGGAAACCAAAAGGTAGGCTGGTTAACACAGGAAGGCCATGCAGATGGAACGGGGGCAGCAGAGATGTAGACTGGATCCTAGGGGAAAGTCAGGAGGACCCCAGTTGAAGGGAAAAACGTAGGTATTAGAAGTTTGCAGGGTAAAACGCCAAAAGGTAGGAACTAACGGGAATGCAAGTTCCGGCTAGAGGACTGACGCAGGTGCTTAAAACACAATACTCAAAGCAATGGTAACAGGGTTGAGGAGTTTATATATGCTGACAAAAAAGGAAACAAAAATGGCACCCCAGCTGAGAAAAAAGACCCCTCTTAATGGGGCAACTTAAAAGGGAAAACACGGTAAAACAATTCCGTCATAGCAGGAGTTTTCGACCCCCCTTCTCATTCCAAAAAGTTTTTCGTATTTTCATGACTATAAAAAAATTTTAATTCACACTAAAGGCATCAAAAACGTAAAATTAAAACCCAAATGGTATTTTCCTTTTCAGAAAATTGTGAAACAATGAAAATTTTGTTTATTTTCTAGGTTCTTCAAATAGCCCAATTTTGGCTTTGTTATGCTTTGCAAATCTTGGCTTCTTTGATGCGTTGAGAAGGTGTCCCGGAAAAAAGGTTTCCAACAGTCTTGAAGGAGTTCCCCGAGATGCTTAGCACTTGTTGGCCCTTTTGCCTTCACTCTGCGGTCCAGCTCACCCCAAACCATCTCGATTGGGCTCAGGTCTGGTGACTGTGGAGGCCAGGTCACCTGGCGTAGCACCCCATCACTCTCCTTCTTGGTGTAACCGCCCTTACACAGTCTGGAGGTGTTTGGGGTCATTGTCCTGTTATAAAATAAATGATGGTCCAACTAAACGCAAACCGGATGGAATAGCAGCCGCTGCAAGATGCTCTGGTAACCATGCTGGTTCAGTATTCCTTCAATTTTGAATAAATCCCCAACATTGTCACCAGCAAAGCACCCCCACACCATCACCCCTCCTCCTCCATGCTTCCCCTAGGGAACCAGGCCCCCCCACACCATCACACTTCCTCCTCCATGCTTCCCCTAGGGAACCAAGCCTCCCCACACCATCACACCTCCTCCTTCATGCTTCACGGTGGGAACCAGGCCCCCCACACCATCACACCTCCTCCTCCATGCTTCACGGTGGGAACCAGGCATGTAGAGTCCATTCATTCACCTTTTCTGCGTCGCACAAAGACACGGTGGTTGGAACCAAAGATCTCAAATTTGGACTCATTAGACCACAAGCACAGATTTCCACTGGTCTAGATGTCCATTCCTTGTGTTCTTTAGTCCAAACAAGTCTCTTCTGCTTGTTGCCTGTCCTTAGCAGTGGTTTCCTAGCAGCTATTTTACCATGAGGGCCTGCTGCAACACAGTCCTCCTCTTTAACAGTTGTTGTAGAGATGTTTCTGCTGCTAGAACTCTGGGTGGCATTGACCTGGTCTCTAATCTGAGCTGCTGTTAACCTGCGATTTCTGAGGCTGGTGACTCAGATGAATTTATCCTCCGCAGCAGAGGTGACGCTTGCTCTTCCTTTCCTGGGGCGCTCCTCATGTGAGCCAGTTAAGCCGTGTTAAGCCGTGTGAACATAGCCTTAAAGTAATGATGGCCTCTTTCTTTACTTAGCAGCTTTTATCTTGCCATAATAGAAATTCTAACAGTCCATTCAGTAGGGCACA
>JAODAL010079024.1:0-12714 GCA_025379985.1 Phyllomedusa bahiana | reverse complement strand
GACAGTTCCCCCGTACTCAGGAGGAGCGCTGTGTTCTCAATTCTCCTCTATAGGGGAGTTCCCAGTACAGGGGAGCGCTGTGTTATGGTCTCCATTCTGTTATATGGGAGTTCCCAGTACAGGGGAGCGCTGTGTTCTCCTTTCTGTGTTTTATGGGAGTTCCCAGTTCTAGGGAGCGCTGTGTTCTTACCTTCTGTTCTATGGGAGTTCCCTGTTACAGGGGAAAATAGTACTGTGTTCTCCATTCTGTTCCATGGGAGTCCCAGGGACAGGGGAGCGCTGTGTTCTCCATTTTTGTTCTATGGGAGTTCCAGTACAGGAGCTCTGTGTTCTCCATCTGTTCTATGGGAGTATCCCAGGACAACGGATGCGTTATGTTCTCAATTCTGTTATATGGAGTTCCCAGTACAGGAGAGCGCTGTGCGTCTCACTCCATTCTGTTCTATGGGAGGTTCCAGTTTCAGGGCCCAGCGCTGTGTTCTCCTTTCTGTTCTATGGGAATTCACGTCTAGGGGAGTGCTGTGTTCTCCTTTCTATTCTATGGTGAGTTCCCAGTACAGGGAAGCGTGTGTTCTCCATTGTGTTCTATGGAGTTCCAAGGACGGGGAGTGCTGTCTGTGTTCTCCATTCTATTATGGGATGTTTCAGTAAGGGTGCACTGTGTTTCTATCCATTTGTTCTATGGTGTTCCGTACAGGGGAGCGTTTGTGTTCTCCCATTCTGTACTATGGGAATTCCCAGATACTGGAGAGTGCTGTGTTCTCCATTCCTGTTTATGGGAATTCTCAGTGCAGGGCAGCGCTGTGTTCTCCATTTTGTTCTATGGGAGTGTCCCTGTACAGGTGCTCTGTGTTCTCCATTCTATTCTCATGGGAGTTTCCGTTCAGGGGAGAGCAGTGTTCTCCATTCTGTTCTATGGGAGTTCCCAGATAGTGGAGTGCTGAGTTCACCATTCTATTTCTATGGGAGTTCCCAGTACCAGGGGAGCCTGTGTTTTCATTATGTTCTATGGTGTTCCCAGTACAGGGGAACGTTGTGTTTCCATTCTGTTCTATGGGAATTCCCAGTACAGGAGAGCTCTGTGTTCTCCATTCTATTCTATGGGAGTTCCCAGTACAGGGGAACATTGTGTTCTCCATTCTGTTCTATGGGAATTCCCAGTACAGGGGGGCGGCTGTGTTTTCATTCATGTTCTATGGGAGTCCCAGTACAGGGGGTCGCTTTTGGGTGTGTTCTCCTTCTATTATGATGGGAGTTCCCAGTACAGGCGGGGCGCTCTCTGTTGTCTCATTCTATTCTATGGAGGTTCCCAGTACGGGTGGGGCACTGTCTTTCTCCCATCTATTCTATGGGAGTTCCCAGTACAGGGGAGTAGAATGTTCAGCCGTACTCAGAACTTCCAAATAACAGAATGAATAGTTGTGCACAAAAGTGACCAATTCTCCATTCTGAGCCGACACTTTCAGGGGCCGTTCCCGAGACTTTGATGACATGTCATAGCGATACACAATTAAAGGGAACCAGTCACATAGGTTATGCCCCCCTTGCTGAGAGGCAGCATTAAGCAGTGTCAGACATGCTGTTTCCAGCGGCTGTGTCCCTTATTCTGTAAGATGCTGGAGTTTTAGAGTATTTAATGCACAAATCTGCAGTTTTCAGTCCAAGAAAAGAGTTCATGAAAAGAGTCAGTTTTTTCTTACCCCGCCCACCTGAGGTAGCCCGCCACCTCAGAACGGATAAACCTGTTACTTTGAATAGGTAGAAACATGGGAATAACTGCCAGGTGGGCGGGACTAGACCCTGGTGGGTGGGGCTAACACCAGCTCATGAATAAGATTTGAGCATTAAATACTCTAAAACAACAACATCTTACAGAATAAGCGCTGGAAACAGCAGGTCTGACACTAGCTTGTGCTGTCCTCAACAAGGAGGGCATAATCTATGTGACAGATTCCCTTTAAACTCTATAGTGGGAACATCCCTTTAAAAAACATTTTTTCCAAATTCTACATAAAATAAGAACTAACTATAATAAAATGCAAGGATTATTATTATTATTATTATTATTATTATTATTATTATTATTATTATTGTTGTTATTGTTATTATTAGAAATGCTACTACTACTACTACTAATTCTAATAATAATAATAATAATAATAATAATAATAAAAATAATAATAATTTTAAGGGTTTTGTCAGTTTATAAACAAAAAACAAAACATAGTTTCTTTTTTTTTTAAAACTGCGTCATACCTCTCCACTGGACAGTGTCTGGTGTTGCAACTCAGTTTCAGTAAAGTGAATGGAGTTAGTGCAACACCATCCACACCCTGTGCACAGATGTGGTGCTGTTTTGGTAACAACATAGCCATACCTTTCTAACCTACAGACTACTAAAAACAAAAAAAAAATAATATATATATATTGTATATATTTTTTCCTAGATCAAATGTGTTTTATGGGTCAAGCAAACATGATCCAAATTGTATGATTTTTCTTGATTCCACTGTTATCCGCCATTTTCTGTCAATTTTGGATCTTGGATAATTTGGATTATTCAGCAATGGAGTACGACCATCAGTTGTAGATGCTAAAATATCAGGTCATGAAGACCACTCAAATTCAGAATGAAGGAAGTCTACTCTAGTACTCACCTTAGGACCCATTGGACCCACAGGTCCTGGAAAGCCGATATCTCCCTAAATACAAAGAACGTAAATTAGTACAGGGAATGGATCTCTCGTGCCGTGGTAATTATCCAAAACTGAAAGTAACAAAGACAAGCATTGCAAAAAGGGTTCAATATATATGTGTCCCAAGATCGTGACGATATAAATAATTCTGAAGCTCCACTTTCTATGAGGAGCTTTACATATAGAGTAGACAATATTACGTGTCCTTCAAGCTTCAGGGCATGTACTGTGGCGATACACAGGTTCCTGGACCTGAGCATCGCCATGTTGTGTGCAGGGGCTGCTGACAAAGACCTAAGTGATTTGTTACATTGTACAAAACTAGAGTCCTGCTCTCAAGTTGATACCATTGTTTCTAGTCTAGGGACAATTGCTCTGTGAGCTAAATATCCTTTATCCTGTATGATACATCATACAAAAACTAGTATTGCTCTCAGTTGAGATGTTGATTACAATTGTTTCCTCATTCTAGGGGGGGGGGGGGGGAGGGGAAAACTACTGACTCCAGTGAGCTAAATAGCCTATTCCCAGAATTGTAAGATCCATACAAAATAGTCTTCTCTAAACTGAGTACAGTTATAAAATTGTTTTATAGTGTAGGACAATTGCTCGTGAGCTAATTTGATTTAACTCCCAGGATGAAACCTCAAACAAAAACTAGTCCTGCTCTCAGTTGAGACAGTTGTTTCAATCTAGAGCAATGCTGTTAGCCATCATTTGGCGGCAGTGTGTCTGGTAAGCTAGGTGTAGTACTTGTGGATAATTATGTTGTCTTTAATTAGGGCGGCCTCGGTAAATTTTTGCTGCTCCAGACACGTCACCTCTTTTGCCCTTAACCATCTTTGGGATCCTCTTGACACATTAGTCCCCTGATGAACCTGCTTTTGCAGGGGAAACACGTCAGACCATTTTGTTGTTCCACTCCTATATTAGGACCTATTTTGGGAATTTTTCTGTATTATATTCTCTATTCTTGGGACTTAAAGGGGTTGTCTCTTTGCAGCATTTGGCAGCCTTTTGTGCTGGTTGCCAAGCAGTGTTGTGAAATGTATAGGCTTGTGTTTCCTCCTCCCTGCAGGGAGTGAGGGTTATCTTCTTCTCATATGCTGACACGCCCCCCAGTGTGCTCGTGCGGATTCATCTGTGTGAGCGAGGGGGAAGGGAGGAGAGTCTCAGCTGTCTTGGAATCATTGGAAATGTAAAAGCTAGTGTAATCAATAGTGTACATCTATAATTTCTCGCTTTTTCTACATACTTTGCAAATAGAATGGGGCATTTTGACCTTCAGGACCCTGGGAATGATGGGTGATGGGGTGATTTTTTTCTCTCGTTCTCCTTTCTCTCACACAGTGAGTATATCCTGCAGATTATTACACTTCTGACTCTACAGATCTGCAGAACAAAAATATACGCTTTATCTGTTTGTGTTTACATGGGACTGCACATATGTCTTACAAGTAGTTTATGTGAGACATCTGCCGTGTAAGACTGCACATCTTACATGGGACTGCTGTTTCGTTCTTTTTAATGTTTTTATGTGGGACTGCACATGAGAATTATGGTGGTCACTGAGGCTAAGATGCCACTTTTACCTGTAACTGCTGTGTTTTCTCTTTCTGTTTTATGTGGGACTAGAATAGGTATTTAACCTTGAGGACTCTGGGAAAGATGGGTGATTTTTTTTTCCTCTCTCTCTATCGCCCGTGCATGCCACTACTTGTACATACAACCCCTTGCGCGCTCCCATCCACGTCCTGTTCACTGCATCTCCTCAGCCTCAGTGTTCCCGTTCACATCCTGGGCGGGACAGAATTCAGCCAACAGCCAGTAATACATTACCAGGGTGTTACCCGACCTGGGCTCAAACACCATTGCTAAACCCAAATAAAACACCCCGTTCTCATAAGTAGCACTCTGCTAATGGTAACCAAGGATGGACATGCTTACATTTTTGGTCCCCTCATTTTAAACTGGTTTTTTTCCAAAAATTTTTTGGGGGGGAAAAAATTTTGGGGGGGGGGAAAGGGCCCCCAAAAAAACGGTTTTAAAAATTTAAGGGGAAAAATTTTTTTTTTTTTTTTTTCCCCCCCCCAAAAAAATTTTTTTTGGAAAAAAAAAAAAATAAAAAAATTTTTTATTTTTTTTGGGTTTTTTGGGGGGGGTTTTTTTTTTTGGGTTTTTAAATTTCTTTTAAAATTTTTTTTTTAAAAATTTTTTGGGGGGTTTTTTTTTTTTTTTTTTTTTGGGGTTTTAATTTTGATTTTTGGGAAAAATTTTTCCCAAAATTTTTAAAAATTTTTTTTTTTCCCCCCCAAAAAAAAATTTTTTTTTTTTTTTTTTGGGGGGGGGGGTTGGAATTTTGGGGGGGGTTTTTTTTTTTTTTTTAAAGGGGGGGGGATTTTTGGAGGGGATTAAAAAAAGGGGGGGGGGGTTTTTTTTTTTTTTGGGGATTTAAAAAAAATTTTTTTTAATTTTAAAAAAAATTAGGGAAAGGGGGTTCCCCCCTCCCGGGGGTTTTTTTTTCCTTTTCCCCCCGGGGGGGGGGGGGGGTTTTTTTTTTTTTTAAAAAAAAAGGGGGGGGGGGGGGGGGGGGGGGGGGTTTTTTTTGGGGTTTTCCCCTTTAAAGGTTTTTTTTTTTTTTTTTAAAAAACCCCCCCTTTTTTCCCCCGGGGGCCCCCCAAAAAAAAAGGGGTTTTTTTTAAAAAAAAAAGGGGGGGGGGAAATTTTTTTTAAAGGCCCAAAAAATTTTAAATTTTTAAAAAAATTTTTAATTCCCCCCTTTTGGTTTTTTTTAAATTTTTTTCCCCCCAAAAACCCCCCCTTTTTCCCCCCCCCCCCAAAAAAAAAAAAGGGCCCCCCAAAATTTCAAACCCCCCCCCCCCCCCCCCCCCAAAAGGGAAAATTTTTTCCCAAAAAAAAATTGGGGCCTTGGGGGGGGTTTTTTTTTTCTTTAAAAACCAAGGCTTCCCCCCCCCGGGGGTTTTTTGGGGGGCCCCCCCTTTTTTTAAAACCCCCTTTTTTTGGGGGGGGGGGAAAGGGAAATTTAAAATTTTTCCCGGGGGAAAAGGGGAAAGGCCCCCAAAAAAGGGAAAACCCCCCCCCTTTTGGGGGGAAAAGGGGGGAAAGGGGGGTTTTTTTTTACCCCCCCCTTTTTTCCCCCCCGGGGGGGGGGGGAAAAAAAAAAATTTTTTGGGGGGGGGGGAAAGGGGTTTTTTCGGATTTGCCCTAGGCAAAACAACCCATAAATGTCCCAAAAGGGAAAATTTTCAGTTTAAAACCATGCCTTTTTTTTGCGCCCCCTCTCTTCCGGGGGATGAAGGGGGCCCCCTAGGCAAGGCCCCCCTTTTCCTTCCCCCTTACTCTTTCACCCCGGCCCTTTTCCCGCCCTTTCCCCTTTGACCATTTAAACTTTAAAAAGAAGGTTGTGCTTTGGATTCGGGTTAAATGTCAAGATGACTCTCATTGACCCAATTTCCAATTTGGGGGTTCAAAAAATTTTTGCTAAAAAATCCCTTTTCACAAAAAAAGGAAATTTCAAAGCCCTTTGGGGTTTTGGGTGTAGAGTTGGGGCCTTTGGGGGTTTAAAACTTCCAAAAATGATGCGGTCGGGTTTGGCTTTCCCCCGGTGGGATGTTACCTCCCGGGCCCAAACGCCCTTTTTCCTGTTTCCTGACACAGGGTTGTGTTATGGGGTTGGCGGGAGGTGTTTTTTTGGACAAGGAAACTTTTTTACGGATTTTGGTTTGGGATCCACTGGACCCCAAACCAAGTCGTTTGGGTTGTAAGCCCCCCAGGGAAAGGAAATCTAAGTGGGTTTCCGGTTTTCCCCCTAGTGCCCCCCCGGCCAAAAGGGGATGGACTTGCTGCGGGGGTTTATACCGGTTTCGCTCCCACCGGGAGTGCTTGTTTCCGGGGTGGGCGGCCGGGGGGGTTGCTTTGGGTCCCAAAAATGGGGAAAGGGCAGGGCTCGTAGTGGGGGCCCAGGGGAGGGGTCGGGACAGGCGGAAAGGGTTGTGGTCAAGGGACAAATTTTAGAAGGTTTAACGGTACACAGTAAACAAAACCAAGAAAATTTTGGAAAGGTTTTCCTCCCCAGGCAAAAAGGCACTATCGATTCGGAAAAGGGTTTGGGGGGGAAAGAGGGCGGGGGCCTTTTAAAAATGGGGACCGTCCCGGGTTTGGAAAACCAATCACTGGCGCACTGCCCCTTTCAATTTCCCGGAAAAGGGGGCCCCCGCCCAAGGCGGGACCCGGACCCCTTTGGGGGGGAAAGTAGCCCCGACGTCCCGGGGTTTTGGTCCGCGGCCCCGAGCGCCCGGGCCCGGGCCCCGGGCCGCAGCAGGAGGTGCTCCCGGCGTTGCGGGGTTTTCCTGCGCCCCGGAACGGGGTGCAGGGAAAACCCTTTAACCCAGTACCCCCCCCCCTAGGCCCCCCTCTTTCGGGCCCCGCATAAACTTGGGAAAAACAAGAGACCCCTATCCGGGAAATTTTTTTCCCTTTCCGGCCCCCACCCCTTTCCCTTCTGGCCCCAAAACCCCTTTCCCAGTCCGCCAAAAAAAATTTCCGTCTCCCCCAAACCCGGGGTTTTTTTAAAGGTGGCCAAAATTTTCTCATTGACGGAAAAAATATTGGTGGAATAGCTCGGGAGACGGGGGAACCAGGGAAATCCCGAAGGAAAGGGGGTTTTATGGTTGACCGGTTTCCCGGGTTAGGGGACGGGAAGGTTTTTGGGGGATGCCCCCCATGGTTGGAGGGTACCCCGGAGTTTGGGAGGCCACGGATTAATGCGCCTCAGGTTTCCCAAAGGGACCTAAAAAATCGGGGGACCCGGGCTTGTAGCTGGGGTTTTTAAAAAGGGGTTTTTGGAGACAGCCACACCTTATCCCCGGGAAAAAAGGGGAAAGGAAGGGGGTCTTCTTTTTTTTTTTCCGCTTGGGTTTCTTCTTTTCGGGCCGAGGCCTAAAAGCAGGGCGGCCTTTTCCCCCCTCCCAGACAGCGGATTGGGCCAAGGCCCCAGACTGCCCACAGCAGGGACATCGGAGGAGGCACGGGGGCCCAGGGGGAAGGGGTTTTGGGAGGGGGGGTTCCCGACCAAAGCAATGGGGGAAGGGGGATGCCCAGCGGAACCCGGATTTCCAGGGGGAATTATAGGGAAAATTCCCCCCCAAGGTGGGTGGGACTGGACCAATTTCATCTTTTTTGGGCAAAAGTGAAGGGGGCGGAGATAAGAAATTTGGGACCGGTTCACCCCTCCCCCCATTTTCCCCATTGGATTTGGGGGGTGGTACGAAAGAGGAAAAGGGCCAGTTCCCCTTCCCAGTAGGAGCAGAGTCCTGGGCAAAATTTCCGCGAGAAATGGACCCCCCGGGCCCCCAAAAAGATTATGTGAAAAGGGGATCCAGGCAGGACGGAAAAAATGTGTTTAAAAAAAAAATATTGGGGGACCCGGGGAAAGGCGCGGGAAGGGAAAAGGCCCCCGGCAAGGGAACAAAAGAGCCCTTTTTGGAAAAAAAAAAAACGGTAAAGTACTCCCCAAAAATGACCGTATTCCTTCAGAGGGGGAAAGTCAGTTATGGTCCTGGCTTATGGCCCCAAAAAAGGCAGCTAGGAAAGGGCCCAAAGGGTTTTGGAGTAGTCCCGCGGGTTTTTGGGCCCGAGGGGGGACTTATTGGGGGGCAAAAAAGGGTGGTGGGCCCCCCAACAAATCCCTTTAAACTTTCTTTAAAACGGGGCCCGGGGGCCAAACCGTAAAAACCGGGAAATCAACAAAAACAAAAACCCGAAACCCCAGGGTGTCCCGGTTTATGCGGGAACAGTAAACCCCTTTTCCCAGGACCCCAAAAACCGGAGCGCAGGGCGCACTTTATTTCTTCCGGGGGGGGGAAAACCCTTTTTTGGGGGAAGGTTATGGGGAAAGCACAGACATCAGACTTTTCCGGGGGTACAATTTTTTGGGGGGCCGCCTCTTTCCCCCTAACATCGGAGGGGGGGAAAAGGGAGCTTTGGGCCCCCTTGAGGTTTTTTTCTGGGGTGGGAAAGTGGTTTGAGGGAGTTGAAAGGGGGCAAAGAAGGGGGACCATCCGTTTGGCCGGGGGGTTTTCAGCGTTGTGCTGTCTGGGATAGAGGAGGTTTTTGGGGTTTCAGTAAAGTTTATTAAGGGGGGAAACGAGCCCCCTCCAGGAGGTGGCCCCCATTCTTCTGGGGAAAGTTTAATGGCAAAAAAGTTCCCAATTCCCCGATGGGTATAGTTCTTTCTGCTGGGAAAAGGGTTCCGGGGAAAAAAACCCGCAGGTGGGGTTTTTCCCCCTTTGGGGGCCCTTTTTGGGTGAGCAGTGTCCCACCTATGGAAGGGGGCCTTTCCACTTTCCAAAAAAGGGAAGGGTTTCTGGGGTATTCTGGCCGGGGTTTAACCCCACCGCGGGGGGCGGGGCAAATTTGCGCCTTAACTTAAAAAAGGGCTTTTTTCGGCCGGCGGATGGCCCCCAGTTTCGGGTTGGCATTTTTTTTTTGAAAGGGCCACAATTGGTGTCCCAAAGTTAAAAAGGTGGGGGGAATTTGGGCGGTATTTAATTTGTAAAACCCCAGGAAAACGTTGTTACCCCGCGGGGCCAACGGGCCCGGGGGCACGGGTAGGACGGCAAAAGGATTTTTGGGGGGGTTTCCACCCGCGACCCGTATCAGGATTATTTTTCCAAAGAAACGGGGGGGGGTTTGGGGGAAAAGGCCCCTTTTCCCAGTTTAGCGTTATAGTGGTTCTCCCCGGGGCGTTTCAGGCCCTGGCGCACTTGTAAATGGTGGGCCCCAGATGGGGGGTGATAAATACCAGGATGTAAATCAAAGTGGACCACTACACAGACATATAGGAGGTCTCGAAAATTTTCTTTGACAAAATTCCTGGGAAGAGGGGCCGGGCTTTGGGCATAAGGGAAAAGGGAATTTACCAGAAAACTAAAAATTTCCCCCATCACGGGTTTTGGGTTTGGCCGTTTTAAACTCGTTCGCCTTCCCGGTTTTGGGGTTTGAGATTATATGCCCCCCGCAAGCCCAAATTTTGGAAAAGCCCTTTGGCCCCCCCCGGGGGACGGTAAAAAGATTTCCCGGGTTGTTAAAGGCAGAGGAAAGGGGTTCTTGATGGGGGTTTTTTTAGACCAGTAGTAAATGCCGGTTTTTAGGGACCCACCCTTTTTTTCCCCCCAAAGGGAAAAATTTCCGGCCCCCGGGCCGGAAAAGGGTAGATTTGCGGTATGAAAACATTTCGTAGATTTTCTTTTTTCATAGGCCGCCCATCGGCCCGATTTTCGGGTACGGAGAGCGGGTAGACCTACCCCGGGGAGGATTTGGTTTCCGGGTTTAGAAGGTTATGGGGAATCATATGGGCGTTGAGGGGAAGTGTTTTCAGCTCGCCTCTGGGAAAAAAACCATTTTGGGGGTCCTGAAAAGGGTTTTGGGGGAAAAACCGGGTAGGGCTTGGGAGGGACTGGGGAGGACTGGGGCGACCCGGCGGGGGCCAAAAAAGAAACCCGGGGACTGGCAGCCCGGGCCCCAACGCCAAAACTTCACCGTTTTTCCCAACCCCGGAATAGGGGCGTGACGCGTACCCGGGGAAGCCCCATTTAAGAAACAGCCGAGGAAGGAACGGGGTAAAAGGAAAAACGTGTTTCCTTTCCCTGTGCAGGGCCCCTATTTGTAGGCCCATGGTTCGCCCCGGTTTGGAAAAGGAGTCCCCTTAATGGGTTCCCAAAATTTGGGGGGAGGAGATGACCAAGGGTTGGTTGGGCCCGGACCACCGAGAAAATGTTCCTTGGTCCCCCAACGAAGCACCCGAAAAAAGCTCCCAGCGATGGGGGAAACCCGGGGGGGCCCGACCCCGGGAAACGAGTTTTTTTGGAATTGGACGTAACCAGAGCTGGCAGTGAGCCGTGGAGAGGGATTACTCAAACCTAGGGAGCCCCCCCCCACGAATCCTAGGTGGTTGCTTTTCCCCGGACGTTGCCGAAAGAAAAAAGTGGGGAAACCCCCTACGGAAAGTGTTCGGGGTTTGCCCCAGTAGAGACACAACCTCCCCCCAAAGCCGTTGGGAAAGCTCTTTCGGGCCCAGGCGGGGGGTTTATGTCCATTTTGCTTGGCCTCTTCCAAGGTGGCTGGGGTGGGGGCGGGTGGAGGACGGTGAAACACGGGCCCAAGACGGGGTAGCCGAGGGGTTTTTGGGCGGGTTTTTCGCGTTCCGGGCCCGGAGCCCCTTTCCCGTCTCTCCGAGAAAAAAAGGGGATGTCTATGCGGTTTGCCAGAATGGATGAGCTCACTTAATGACGCCCGGAGAGTCCGGGTTTTGGGAGAGGACCCCCTTAAAGCTGGGGGCGACCCCTTCTTTGAATTTTGGAGCCCCAACGCGGGGCAATCTTTCCCACGAAATTCAGGGGGCTAAAGGTTTGCAAAATTGCACGGCGTAGTCGCAAGGGGAGGGTTCCCCTGCTTGGTTTTAAAAAAGCGGAGGTTTCAGAGACGAGGAGGGCAGGCCCCTCGAAGCCCTCCGGGGGAAACTCCTCCCAAGAAATTTTCCCCCCTGTTTCCCGCTGGTAAATAGGATCCCCTTGGCCCCAAAAAAGTGGCGCGCCCGGGCCAGGGCTTTCCCGGGGGGGAGGGGACTAAACCCACAAAGGCCCCTTGGACCTTTCAAAAACCGGGGAAACCCTGTCCAGCCATAATTTCCCACGTGGGACCCCACACTGGGTGTTTAAACCCCCCTGCGGGGATTAGAGTCCGCTCAAACTTCGTGGGGGCTTTCGAAAAAGGGGGGAGTTTTAGGGCCGGGGGAGTCCCCGGAAAACGACTGTTGCTGCTTGAGCCCCCGGCCGCCTTTGGGCTCCCTGCTGAGTGGCCAGGAGCTGTTTGTCATTTTGTCTGTTGTTAAATGCTTTTGCGCTTGCTGCGCGAATCGGGTTAAAATTTGTTTGACCCACGGGGGTAGTGAGGCGGAAAACGCTCGGTAGAGGCACCTTGGCGGAACCCAATGGCCGAATCGAACTTTTTGGGGTTGTGGTGTGGATCCACTGGCCCCCCAAAAGCGATGGGGGGGAAACCCCAAACCCAGGGGGGGGGGAATCAAAAGTAGGTGGGTTTTTAAACCGGGGAGCCCCCCGCAAGTGGGATGGACTTGCTGCGGGCGGATTACTCCCGGGTTTCGCTACCCTGATGGGGACTTGCTTGGGGGTGGCAGCCGAGGTTTTTGTGGGGTAAAAATCGGGGAAGCAGGCTGTATTTGGGGGAAAAGGGCAAAAGGGGCAGGACAGGGGGGAAAATGGTTCGGGGGGTCAAGGGGGGGGCAAAAAAGGTACGGTACACAGTAAAGGAACAAGAAACTTTGGGAAAACGCTTCACCTCCAGGCAAAAGGGGCACTATCGATTGGGGAAAAGGGTGCTGGGGAAGGGCGGGGCTTAAATGGGGGACCGGGGCCGGTAAAAACCCAAATTTACTGGCGATGTCCCTTTAAAAATCTCCCAGCAGTCCCCGCGCGCGGCACAAAAGGGGGCCGCGCGTGCACCTGGCCGGAAAGCGGAGAAAGGGGCCAGAGGCCCGGAAAACCGGGAGCTGGGGAAGGGTAAGTTTTCCCCCCAGACGTCCCGGGGGGGGCTGGGGGTTGCGGGGTGTCCTTGCGACCCGACTTGAGGGGTCGCAAGGGACCCCCGGAAACCTGAAACTCTGCTTAAAAACGCATGGCGGGCCCCAAAGGAGCCCCTGCCCCTAGAACACCAAAGTAACCCCAAAACGTTGGGTTGGGAGTTCAAGTATGAAAAAGTTTTAAAGAAAAAAAAAATTCAGGTCCAAAGTTTATTTAAACCCCCAAAACCCGGGAAAACCTATTTGACCCAACACGGGGTTTTCTGCCTAGATGTTTTTCCCAATTTGGTCTCTCCCCTTTTACTGGGGTTTAAACCCATTTTTCTCCCTGACATCCTCAGAATTTTACCCTTTACTTCAGGCCCCAGACAGCCTTTTTATGGGGGTTCCCCCGGGGCC
>JAODAL010079023.1:0-12714 GCA_025379985.1 Phyllomedusa bahiana | reverse complement strand
TTTTTTTGGACTGACAGAGGATATTATATTGAACCAGTCCCCTTAAAATTTTGTAGGAGGAGCCCAAAATACGGTACAAATTGTTTGGAATTTTTGGGAAGATGAACAAAAGGGGGGAGGGTTGGGGATAAAGTCTGCGGAATTAATCTTTTTTTTAAAATACCCCGTTGTACGCAATTCTATAGAAAAATTTTCTAGAAAACTGTTCTGTTTGTCATCGCTGAAAAAAAACACAATTTTCATCCGTGTAATTCTGAATAGTTTTATTGGGCTGTTGAATCTCAGTTTGGTGCAGATAGCGCACTTGTATGATATTTTGTTGAAAACTATAAATTTCCCTTTAGTCCTACTGGGCAGTTGTAAATCCCGGGGACAAAAGGAAGAACACTGTGATTTTGTTTAGGGTTTTTTCCACCAGACCGCATTTCATAGGTATTTGAAGAAAAATTTCAGTTTCTAATTCTAGTTGGCTGTAGGAAATTAGAGGATTTCAAAATGGGGATTTGCCGTCTTTTAAAAAGAGACTTTCCAAAATTTCTTCCATACCTTTCTCAAATTTTTATTTTTTCTAAAACAGGGAGCGAAATGCAGGTGGTAACGAGCAAAAGGGGGGTGGGAATGGAGGTAGAGGTCGAGAGAAGGTCTCTTCCCGTGCGGAACAAAACAAGCCAGTGGATCGTCGGTTGCAGGCCCGTCAGGCCTTTTCATCGCGGGGTCGGGGCCCCTGTGAATCTAGTAACGAACAGCATCCCCAAATTCCCATCTTACTCCTCATCCTCCCGTCACGGCCACAAATGATGTCACAGCATCATCGCATCCGTCCAACATGAAGGAAAGGGAGCCCAATGTCAACTCATTTACCCACCAATGGGAAATCCATTTTCTGAAGCCTTTGTGCAAAAGCGGTTTGGGGTCAAAGCATGTTAAAAAAATCAAGGGGGCCAAAGGATGATTTTGTCGCTTGACACCCCGTTACTGATGCCTCAGGGAGGAAAGGAAGCCCCGGCAATCGGCAAAAAATCCAGGGGGTTCGGGGGAACGCCCCGCAGTGCCTCTTGCTTGTAGCCCGAGCTCCCGGATGCAGAAAGTCAGGCGACCCGTCACCGGTTGATGATGATGATGAAGATATTGTGGACCAAAGTTTTTTTTTTAGCAGAATTGTTGCGAGCGCTTTCATCATGCGAGGAGGAAGACATAGGGTAGTGCAGTACGGGGGCCGGGTCAAAAAGGGAGAGGGGGGGTCGAGAAGTCCGCTGAGTTTTTCCGCCAGCCACGGTCAGCGGAAACCCCGCCCTCGCTTATGCCGTTGAAAAAGGTCCAGGGCCTCTCAAGCTGGGCCTTCTTTGAGCAAAACCCCTGATTCACCCAGCGATGTCATATGCCCCATTGCCCTAAACGCATCATATAGGCAAATTTAGGTGTTTTTTCCCCACCAAAATGTCTAGCAATGCAGCGAAGCTGAATTGAAATGGAGGCAACAATGGCAAAAAAGGCCCACCGATGCCGGGCTTCCAAACCAAAATGTCACACCCCTGTCTCCGCCTCCTCCTCCTCCGCCACCACAAGCATTCCTCACTGCCCCTGTCTCTAGAGTCATGATCAGGGATCAGCCCCGCTTAGCTACCCCCGTCGCCCAGTACCACCGCACCACCAGAGACTTCCTACCCCTTCCCTTTTCCCAGTTTGACCGACCGATGCCGTACGGGGCCAGTTTAGCAGCCAGCCTTCTGTTTTCCCGGTTTTGGGGAGCGGGAAGAAACACTTTAACACAAACCACCAAAAGCCAAAACCCCTTTAATGTCGGCTTTGGGCCAGGCTTTTGGGGCCTTTGGGAAAGGGTTGCCTTTCCCAAACTGGTGGACAGAGAGGGGTTTTTTTCTCCCACTCAGGGCCCCCTTGCCTGCCCCCAAAAACCAGATGCCGAGCAGGCATTTCTTTGCCAAAAACCCGCCCCTCCCTTGGCCAGCCACTTTGTCATCAAAAATTTAAAAAGCGCGTCGCCCTGAAACCCTATTCCGGGGAAAAAGTCCCTGCCCAAACCGACACATGGACTGTAAGCAGGGCCCCCGGGCCCCGATATTTTCCGGGACAGCTAAATGGGTGAGTTTGGGTGGATTTCTCTGGTGGGGGAAGGGTTTGGCTCTAAAGGCTCGGCGCACGCTCTTAAAAAAACCGGGGGGAGGGTTTAAGGGTTTTTCCCCCCAGGTCCTCGGGTTTTGGCATCAGGGCCACCAGAAAAAAACCGGGCCGTTTTTGAAATTAATATTTTTTTGAAACCGTCCCCCCCCAGGTCGGAGCTGTGGACGGCTCTCCGAAAACCGGACCGGGACCCGGCTGGCGGGGTGACAAGAACCTTGGGCCAGGAAAGGGGTGGTGTGCGAAAAACGGTCAAATTTGGGGCCCGCCCTTAAGATGGGTTAGGCTGGAGCAAACCCCTTGCCTGGAAATGCCCATAAACCTTGTCCTTCCCAAAAAATTTTCTAAAGCGTTTCCTTTGGGTTTTCTGGACTCCCTTGCTGAGGAAGGCTTGGGGTTTCTGAGTTCCCCCATTTTCTGCTGTTAAAAACCTGCTTCTTTCCCGCCTGGTGCGTTTCCCCAGCGTCACTCGGCCCCCCCCATCAAACCTTTTCCCCATTTTTAGAGATTGGCCCAACACGCTGGAATTCCACCCCCCCACATGCCCCCAGCGTTTGGCTGGGAGCCGCAAAAGCCATTACGCAGTACAAAAGGTGACACTTTGGGCCTGACAAGCCCGGGTGCGGCCCCTGGGGTGTTTGACCCAACCGAGGTGGAGGCAGGTGAAAGAGCCTGCACCACCCTTTCCCAAGTTTTTAAAGGGAACCCCAACCAAAATGGCCCGGGGGGGGACAATGCCCCTTTGTCAGCATACCCATTGTGGTGATTTTTAGTTCGGGAACCCGATCTTTGGGACTTTCAAAACACAGGTCCCGCCAGCGACGGAGGGGGTTTTCCCATTAGGCAGGGGTTTGGGGGGCCCAGGGCTAGTGCAAGGCGGCGCACCCGCTCTCAGGGGGGATCATCTGAGGCAAGTCAGGGTGTGTTAACGGGTGCCTGGGGAAGCAAGGAAGGGGGGAGGGTATTACGGGACCCCGACGTTACCGACGTCCCTCCCTTGGGAAAAATGGGTTGGGGGCCGAATTTGAGGCGGGGGGGAAAAGATAAAGGAAGTTTCGTTTGCTAGGGGCCCCTCGACCCAGGGGGCTTGGGAAAATAAAAGGCCCTTCCATCTCTCACTTTGAGTATTTGGGAAACCCCCAAATTTCCTCCAACATGATCCTCGAAATTAAAGGCCATAAAAAATGAACAACATTTTACGGGGTGGCCACCCTCCCTGGATCCCCGGTACAAAACCAAACTCAGCAACTTTCCCTTCCCAAACCCACCAAAAAGAGAGTAAAAATCCCGGGAAATGGAACCTTGCTGATTGATTAACGGGAAAGAAAATCTTTTTGCCCTGCTTCCGTTTTTAAAATGTCACGGGGGGGAAAACAACGTCAGTGCCCGGGGACGGGCAAAAGGGGGCCAAGTAGCCTTTGGGCCCCCCAAAAACAGGCAAATGTGGCAAAAAACCCCAAGGGGGAAATTCGGCAATTTTATTTACCCCCCCTACCAACGAAAGTAATGCAGGGCACCCCTTACAAAAACCCCAGAAAAAAAAGGTTAAGATCTTGGTCCCCGGGACTATCTGCATTTTCAACACCGTTTGTTTTGGATGTGTTCCGGCCCCCAATTGACTTCGGGGTTATCCAAAATGGATGAATGGCCCGAGTTTTCCGCTCGCCACGCCATAGAGGTGTTTTTCCTGCCCAGCACCAGCTTTCATATCTGAGGGGGCCCCTTCGCCCCAGCTGGAGGGAGTCTTTAACAGAAAACCCCACCCCGGGCCCTTTCCAAAGATAATGGGGTTTCGTTTAAACTTTCATCAAGTGAATAAAGGCATGGATCTCTAATGATGTTGGGGCCCCAACCAATCCCCCGGGGGTCCCCCGATTGGGTTGCCGGTTTTCCCTTCACTTTCCTTTTCCCAAACCCAAAAAAAGGGTTTCCTCTTGAAAACTTTTTTTTAAAATGTTTCCAATTTCTTACTGCAATTTTTATTTCGGTCCCAAAAGTTCATTTTGCGGGGTTTTGCTGTGAGGGATTTGAAAAAAGCCCCCCCAAACGGTTTCATGACAAAACCTTTTTTCCATTTACTCACTTCATCTTTTAAAATTTTTTCGCTTTTAAAAGGGTTTTGGGGGGCCCTTTGGTGCTGTGGATCAGCTAAAAAACTTGGTCCTTTGGAACAGAAAATGTGGCTTCTAATTTGGGAATTTTTTCCCTCAAAATTTTTTTAACAGGGGTTTGAAAAGGGTCTTTTTTAAATAATTTTTTGGGGCCCCCGGGGTGCTGGGGAAAATACAGCTATAACCCGGCCCTTTTGGAACAGAAATGTGGTTTCCCTAAGGGGCCCATTTTTTTTCCTCCCCAATTTTTAACGTGGCTGAAAAGGGTCATTTTTCAAATTTTTTTGGGGTCATGGTGCTGTGGGGATACAGCTTTTAATAAATGGCCCCTTTGGAAAACAGAAATGGGGCCCTTTTTAAGTGGCTTTTCCTTCCCCTCAAAAATTTTTAACAGTGGTGAGAAGGTCATTTTTTAATTTTTTTGGGGTCATGGTGCGTGGATACAGCTTTAATCGGGCCCCTTTGGGAAACAAAAATTGGGTTTCCCTAAGTGGCATTTCTCCCCAAAAATTTTTTTAACAGGGGCCCTTGGGGAAGTAATTTTTTATTTTTTTGGGGGGTCATGTTTTTTTTTTCCTGTGAGAAAAACAGAAATAATCATGGTTTTTTGGGGGAACAAAAAATGTGATTTTTAAGGGGCTTTTCCCCCTTTCAAAATTTTTTTAACAGTGGTTTGAAGAAGTCTTTTTTAAATAATTTTTTGGGTCAGGGCTGCTTTAAAATTTTGGCAGCAATACTACGGGTTTCCAATTAAAAAATGTTGTTTCTAACAAACAATTTGTTTTTTCCCCCAATTGCCCAAAAGGGGGCCCCAAGGGTCTTTTTTTAAATTTTTTTTGGGGGGGCATTTTCCTGTAAAAGGGAAAGCTATACTACAGGTCCTATTCTAAAAATGGGTTTCAAAACAAAACTTTTGTTCTTCACAATTGTAAAAAAAGGGGCCCCCAAAGGGGTCATGTTTTTAAATTTTTTTGGGGGCATTTTGCTGTGAAATGCAGCATATACAGGCCCCTTTTCAAAAAAAAATGGGGTTTTCAAACAGACTTTTTTTTTCTTCACAATTTTTAAAATGGCCTCAAAGGGAAAATGTTTTAAATTTTGGTGGGGCCTTTTGGGGTGAAATGCAGCTATACCACAGGTCCCTATTGAAAAAAAATGTGGTTTCTAACGGGACATTTGTTTTTTCACAATTGTAAAAAAGTGGCTAAAAAGGTAAAGGTTCGGTAAAAAAACAGGAATAGGTAGGCACTGTTAATGGACACATTTTGCAAATTGACTTGTTTTTGAAAGGGATTTTTAAAATATTTAGAAATTTTCCTTATTGAGAAAAACCCTTTTTAATACAATTAAAAAAAAGGAAAAAAAGATGTTCCCCCCTATTTTTAAAAAGGGTTTTTTCCCTAAATTTAAACTACAAAAAAATTTTCATCTACAAAATAACTGATACAAATTTTCCTCAAATTTGTAAAAGGGGAGGTACGGGAAGCCCTTGAACAGATGTGGTTCCCCAGGAAGGGTATATCAATGTCCAGTTAAACTAAAATGGGGGTTTCAAAGACCCCTTTTTTTCCGGGCACTTTTTAATCTGTGGGCAGACGGGTTTTAATGGTCATATGTGGTACGAACGGTATAGTCAATGTCCAGTTCAAAAAAATGGTGGTTAAAAGACCCCTTTTTTTCGGCACTTTTTAAATTTGGGTATGCAGGTTTGGGGTTTTGCTGGGGCCCCCGGAATTTTGTCATTGTCCGTTAAACTAAAATGGGGGTTTTAAAGATCCTTTTTCCGACCTTTTTAAAATTGTGGTCATGAAGGTTTGGGGCTATGTTTTGGCCCGGGACAGTATAGTCCAATGTCCAATTTTTTTTTTTTTAAAACTAAAAGGGGGTTCAAGACTCCTTTTTCCCCGGCATTTTTAATTGTGGGTCAGACGGGTTTAATGGTATCCTTGGACAAACAGGTATGTAAATGTCCAGTTAACAAAAATGGTGGTTCAAAGACTCCTTTTTCCGGCACTTTTTTAATCTGGGGGTCATGGGGTTTTGGGGGCTCATGCTGTGGCCCAGGACAATATAGTCAATGCCCAGTTCAACAAAAGGGTTTTTCAAAGACCCCTTTTTTTCCGGTATTTTTTTAAATCTGGGGGTCTTCAGGTTTGGGGCTCTTTTGGGGCCCAGGACAGGGATAGCTCTGTCCGTTCTTCTAAAATGGGGGTTTGAAAGATCCTTTTTCCGGGCACTTTTTTAATCTGGGGTCATGAGGTTTGGGGTCATGCTGCTTCCCAGGACGGATATTCATGTCCATTAAGAAATTTTGAGGGTTCAAATATACTCCCTTCGGCACTTTTTAATTGTGGGTGATGCGGGTTTAAAAGGGTCATGCTGTGACAAGACGGGATATAATGGTCTGTACTTTTTTTCTGTGGCTTTTATAACCAAAGTGTGTTCCCAGATGAACACTATCCATTTGATGTTGTGGATGTTAATTCCGATCTTCAGCCCTGTTTGGGTGAAAGATGAAGGTGTTGTTTTCCCCCATAGACTTTTAATGGTCATCGGCGAAAATTTTATTATTTTATTTTATTTTGGGCTCCTTGATTCCGGGGGCGCTGACATTTCAGGGGGTCATAAATAACATTGGTAAACAATTACAAAGGACAAAAAGTGACTAAAACTGGTAAAAGAGGGGAGAGGTCCCGCCGTGGGGCTTTAAAATCTACGGGGAAGGGGGAAGAACAGAAGGTGAGGGGCAAAATTATTATAGACTATGGGAAACGTCCTTTGTAATTGCCGTAGACTATCGACCCGATGACGATATTCAACGTAATCGCTCATCACTAACTTTGAGATGAGACAACCCCTCTAAGGTGTCAAGAAGAGACTATCAAATATATAGACAGCACTGTGAAATGTTGTGCACTTCAAAAAAGTCATCAAGAATTTTGCATTCTTTGGGATCATCAAAATGATAATCTAATTGTATCCAACCCCTTTTTGCTCTTCAACATCTTAATGTTTCTTCCCATAAAGAGGACAATGATCACGTTAAATCTCTGCCCGGAAAAACCTCGCCCCACCCCTTTTTAAAAACCTTCTCTTTTGGGAAAAGACTGTCGTCATGAACCTATGCAAATTAGCCCCTTTTTCGTGAGTGTCGATTTAACCCAAAAAGAATTTTTTCTGTTGGACAAGTTTAAACTTTGTTTTTGAAATAAAAGCAAAAACGACCATTTTCTTGTTGGCTCTATAGTCAGTGGGTTTGAGCATGGTTTGTTTTAAACAGGGGGGCGTGAGTTCAATTCTCGCTGGGGCCTTGCTTTGGGAATTTTTTTATTTCTTGAGACTGTCTACTAAGGTTTCTAGTTTTCTCCAAGGGTTTGTAAAGGGACAGCGACCCGGTGAACATGGGCTACGTTTGCCCTCTGCCCAAAGGGTTTGGTTGTTGAAAAGGGTGAGCGATTTTTAAAAACCCAGGGAATAGAGATGGGCAAATTTCCCGAAATTCGTTTTCGTTTCACTTCCCCAAAATTTTTTTGGGAAAAAAATTAAACTTCGTTCCGATTACTTGGGGGAGAATAAAATTTTAAAAACCAGCTTTTTCCAGGCGGCACAGAGCCTGAAAGGGGGGTTTGTAAAACGTTTTTGCCAGCTTAAATATGCACAGGGGCTTGGTTTGGTCTTCATACAATGGGGTTTGTTTTAGTATTGGACACCCCAGAGGGACTGCCCCCGGCTCTTAAAATTCGTTTCCCACTATTTAAAAATTCCCGGGCATTTAAGAGGGCAAAACTGCCCCAAAAATTTGTCAGGGGAAAGCGGGAAAAAAAAAACAAGCTGAGAGCCCCGGGGTGGAAAACATTAGTGACAGAGTGTGGAGGTGGACGGCGGAAGCCAAAAGCAGCATGAGGTCGGGACAGGGGGCACAAGGGGACTTTTGGAGAGGCAAAAACGGGGAATGGGCCCACAGAGTGGAAAAAATTGACCCCAGTTTTGTGGTCACGGGGCCATTTAGCTGAGGTCAGACAGTGGCAAAATTTAAACAGATTGTGTAGGTCACGGTTTCCCCAAAGCAGCAGAAATGAGGTCAGACAGTGGCACAATGACAGAGGGGTGTATGTCACAGCACCCAGCACAGAAAGTACCCATGAGGTCGGACATTGGCACAATGACACAGTGTGTCGGGTCACGGCAGCAGACACGAACCCAACCCCTTTGGGGTGGGGACGGGTTGGCCCCATTGCCCACAGTTGGGTAGGCCCACGGCAGCAGCCACAGCAGCAGCATGAGGTCAAAAGTGGCCAAGGGCACAGTGTGTAGGTCACGGCAGCGAAAACAGCAGCATTTTTGGGTCAGACTTTTGGGCACAATGTTTTCTGGGGGGTGGCAAAAAAAAAGGAGTGGGCCCAAAAAGAGGGGGGACAAAAAACGTGTGTGGTCAGGGCAGCAGCCACGAGCACGAATAAAGGTCAGCCCGTGGCACAAATGACAAGTGTGTAGGTAAAGGAAAGCAGCCAACAGCGTTTTGGGGTTTCGAAAAGTGGCAAAAAAGGAAAATTTCTGGGGGTGGAAAAAAACCGGAATAGGCCACAGAGTGGGACAATGAACGTGTGTGGGCCCCAGGGGGGAAAGAAGCCACAGGCAGCAAAAAGGTCAAAACGTGGCAAAATTAAACCCCAGTGTGTAGGTCCCCCGGGAAAGGCAGCAGCATGAGGTCAGACAGGGGCACAATTAATTCGGGAATGGCAAAAAAGGGAAAATGGGCCAAACAGGTGGACAATGACCCCAAGTGTTTTAGGTCAGGGGAACCCGCCCACAGCGAGCATGAGGTCAGAAAAGGGGCCCCCAATTGGCAGAGTGTGTGGGGTCACAGAAAGAACCCACAGCAGAAAGTTTGAGGTCAGACAGGGGCCCAAAAATGGACCAGTGTGTAGGGTCACGGCAGCACCCCACAGAAGCAGCATGGGGTTTCAGCCCGGGGCCCACTTTGACACAGTGTGTAGGTCCCGGCAGAAACCCCAACCCCCAACAGCATGAGGTCAGCATTTGGCCAATGACACAGGTGTAGGTCACGGAGCAGCCCCAGCACCCGAAGCTTGGGGTTTTCAGACAGTGGCCCCAATTGACATTCTGGAGGGGGCCCAAAAAACCCAGGGTGGGCCCTTTGAGTGGGGAAAATTTGGACACAGTTTTGTAGGTCCCCCGGCGAAAGCCACAGCAGCGCAAAAAGGTCGGGAACAGGGGGCACAATGCAGGTGTGTAGGTCCCCGGCAGAGCCTCAGTAGCAGCATGAGGTCAGAACCAGTGGCAAATGAAACAGTGTGTAGGTCACGGCAGCAGCAGCATGAGGTTCAGGACGTGCACAATGACAAGTGTGTAGGTCACGGCAGCAGCACGCAGCAGTATGAGGTCAGACAGTGGCACAATGACAACTCTGGAGCGTGGCAAAAACCAGGATTAGGCCACAGAGGGGACAATGGACACAAGTGTGTGGGTCAAGGCAGCAGCCACTGCAGCATTGAGGTACAGACGTGGCACAATGACACAGTGTGTAGGTCACGGCCAGCAAGCAGCACATGAGGGTCAGACAGTGGCACAATGGACATTTGGAGGGTGGCAAAAACAGGAGTAGGGCCTCAATGTCGGGACCAATGACTCAGTGTGTAGGTCACGCAGCAGCCACAGCAGCAGATGAGGTCAGACAGTGGGCACAATGACACTGTGTGTAGGTCACGGCAACAGCTGCATGAGAGTCAGACAGTGGCACAATGACATTCTGAGGTGGCAAAAAAACAGGAGATTCACAGAGTGCACAATGACACGTGTGGAGGTCACGGCAGCAGCCAGCATGAGGTCTGACAGTGGCACATATGTACAGAGTGTGTAGGTCAACGGGCATCAGGCCTCAGCAGCAGCATGAGGTCAGACAGTGGCACAATGACAGAGTGTAGTAGGTCACAGCAGCAGGTCACAGCAGCAGCATGAAGTCAGGACTTGAGTGGCCACAATGACACAATGGTGTAGGTCTAGGCAGCAGCCACAGACTGCAGCATGAGGTCAGACAGTGGCGCATTGGGACCACATGTGTAGGTCATGGCAGCGGCATTCTGAACAGCAATGAAGGTCGACAGTGTCACAATGACACAGTGTGTAGGTCACGGCAGCAAGCCACAGCAGCAGCATGACGGTCAGACAGTGGCACAAATGGAACAGTGTGTAGGTCACTCGGCAGCAGGCTGCATGAGGTCAGACAGTGGCACAATGACAGAGTGTGTAGGGTCACGGCATCAGCCACAGCAGCAGCATGGGTCAGACGGTGGCAAAAATGGACAGTGTGTGTAGTTCCACAAGCAGCAGCCACAGCTAGCAGCATGAAGTCAGACAGTGGCACAATGACACAGTGTGTAGGTCACATTGGCAGCAGCCACAAGAAAGCAGCTATGAGGTAAGACAGTGGGCAAATGAACAGTGTGTAGGTCACGGCAGCAGCCACAGCAACTGCATGAGGGTCAAGACAGTGGTCAATGGAAACGAGGTGTGTAGTCACGGGCAGCTGCCACAGCAGCAGAATGAGGTCAGACATTGGCACCAAATGACATTTGAAGGTGGCCATAAACATGAGTAGGCCACAGAGTGGGACAATGACACAGTGTGGAGGTCAGGCAGCTGCCACTGCAGCAGCATGAGGTCGGAACAGTGGCACAATGGGACAGAGTTTGATAGGTCACTGGGCAGCAGTCACAGTAGCAGCATGAGGTCAGACAGTGGCCAATGACACAGTGTGTAGGTCCGCAGCACAGCATGAGGTCAGACAGTGGACAATGACACAGTGAGTTAGGGTCACGGCAGCAGCCACATCAGCAGTAGTATTGAGGTCAGACAGTGGACAATGACATTCTGGAGGTGGCAAAAACAGGAATAGGCCACAGAGTGGACAAGACAAAGTGTGTGGGTCATCAGCATCAGCCACAGCAGCAGCATGAGGTCAGACAGTGGGGTTTTTGACACAATGACAGAGAGTGATAGGTACGGCAGCAGCAGCATGTGGTCAGGCACAGTGGCACAATGACATTCTGGAGGTGGCACAAAAACAGGAGTAGGCCACAAAGAGTGGGACAATGACCCACAGTGTGTAGGTCACGGCAGCAGAAACAGCGCAGCATGAGGTCAGACAGGCACAATGACACAGTGATGTAGGTCACCGGGCAGCAGCAGCATGAGGTCAGGACAGTGGACAATGACATTCTGGAGTGGGCAAAAACAGGGAGTAGGCCCAAAGAGTGGCACAATGACACAGTGTGGGGGGCCCGGGCAGCAACATGAGGTCAGCAGGGGGCACAATAAAGAGTGTTAGGTCACGGCATCACCCAAAGCAGCACATGAGGTCGACAGTGGCACAAGCAAGGTGTGGGTCACGGCGGGCACCCAGCGCAGCATGAGGTCGACAGTGGCACAAGACAAAGTTGTAGGCCCGGCAGCCCCATAGCACAGCATAAGGGTAACGTGGCACAATGACACAGTTGTGGGGTCACGCAGCACCCACAGCAGCAGCATAGGTCAGACAGGGGAAAATGACACAGGGGTGTAGGTCCGGCAGCAGCCACAGCAGAGCTGGGTTCAGACGTGGCACAAACCATTGTGGAGGGGGCAAAAAACAGGAGTAGGCCACGAGTGGACAATGACAAGTGTTGGGCACAGCAGCCCCACAGCAGAACATGGGTCAGACGTGGCACAATACACAGTGTGTAGGTCAGGGGCAGCACCCCAAGCACAGTATAGGTCAGACGTGCCAATGACACGTGGTAGGTCACGGCACACCCAAGCAGCAACATGGGGTCAGACAGTGGCACAATGACCGTGTGAGGTCCGGCAGCAGCACAAAACGCTGAGGTAGCATTGGCCCAAAATAAAACCAGTGTGTAGGCCCCGGCAGGCAACAGCAGCAGCATGGGGTCAACAGTGGCACAACACATTGTGGAGGTGGAAAAAAAACAGTATGGGCCCCAAAAGGGGGACTGACAAGTGGTAGGTCCAGCGCAGCCAACAGCGCAATGAGGTCGACAGGGCACAATGAAAAAGTGTGTAGGCACGGCGCAGCCCAGCAGCAGTATGAGGTCAGACAGGGGCCAATGACCGTGGTAGGTCACGGCAGCAGCCACAGCAGCAAATGGGGTCAGACAGGGGCACATGACAAGTGTGTAGGCACGGAGCGCCCCAGCACGATGAGGTAGCAGTGGCAAATGACACGTTGTAGGTCCCCGGCAGCAGCCCGCAGCGCTGGGTCAGACAGGGGGCAAAATACTTTGTGGGGGGGGGAAAAAACAGTAGTAGGCCACAGAGTGGGGAAAAGGGACACAGTGTGTAGGTCACGCAGCAGCCACAGAGCAGCTGAGGTCAGACAGTGGCACAATGACATGTGTGTAGGTCAGGCAGCACCCATGTAAAAAATAACGGTTAGAGAAAAATTTTTTGG
>JAODAL010079022.1:0-12715 GCA_025379985.1 Phyllomedusa bahiana | reverse complement strand
TCCCTCTTGTTAGGTGCAAACTCCACTTTTATATCAGTTATACATTTCAAATATGTGTTCATTTTAATTTTTACCCATTACACCTGTGACTGTGATATATCCACCTTGCAGGTAAATTACAATCAGCAATCTGTAGCAGCACAGTTGTTTGTTGCCAAAAATACCGTGATCATACAAAACATAACCGGGGGGGGTTTACGTGTTTTTTGACTTTTGCACACCCAGCATTGTTCATTGACGCAGCTCCACGTAAATCTTAAACAGCAATTCAATATTCCCACCACAGGTGAATTGAAAGGTGCAAAAAATACCGTGTATCATACGAAAACATAACAGTTACTGTTTTTTTGCTTTGCACACCCAGCATTGTTCATTGACGCAGCATCCACGTAAATCTTAAAACAGCCAAATTCTATATTCACCACAGGTGGAATTGATATTGCAAAAAATACCGTGTATATACGAAAACATAAATTATGTGTTTTTTTGACATTGCACACAGCATAGTCATTGACGCAGCATCCAAGTAAATCTTAAAACAGCAATTCTAATATCACCACAGTGAATTGAAAGGTGCAAAAAATACCGTTTATTAACCAAAACATAACAGTTACGTGTTTTTTTTACTTTTGCACACCCGCATTGTTCATTTAACGCAGCATCTATGTAAATATTAAAACAACAATTCTATAATTCACCACAGGTGAATTGAAAAGTGCTAAAAATACCGTGTATCATATGAAAACATAACAGGTTACGATTTTTTGACTTTTGCAACCCAGCAATGGTTCATTTGACGCAGCATCCACATAAGCTAAAACAGCATTCCGATATTCACCATAGGTGAATGAAAGGTGCAAAAAATACCGTGTATCATACGAAAACAAAACAGTTACGTGTTTATTTGACTTTTTGCACAACCCATGCATTGTTCATTGACGCAGCATCCACATAAAATCTTAAAACCGCAATTCTATATTCACCACAGTGAATTGAAAGAGGCAAAAAATACCGTTTATAATAACAAAACATAACAGTTACGTTTTTTTTGACTTTTGCCCAGTCCATAATGTTAAAGACACCTTGCAAGTAAATTTGAATCCAGCAATTTGTTTTGATTAGAGGGATTTGAGAATAGCCGGTGATTTGCCGTCTTTTAATAAAACTTTCCAAAACTATCCATACCTTCTCTAATTTTATATTTCTGAACAACGTAGCGAAATGCTGGTGGAAGTGAGCAAAGAGGTGGGAGCACATGGAGGTATAGGACGAGAGAAGTGCCTCCTTCCAGTGCTGGCGACAACACGCATGCCAGCAGATCGTCATTTCAAGGACCGTCAGGCCTTGTCATCGCTGGGTCAGGGCCCTGTGAATCTAAGTAAAGAACATCGTGCCAACTGTCCTTCATGGTTAATGCAACCTGCATCTAGCAGTCTTTATACCTCCTCGTCCTCGCAGTCACGGCCACAAATGTCGTCATCACCCCCCCCCCGCATCATCAGCATCCGTCCAACATGAAGCAGCCCAAATGTCCAACTCGTACCACCATTCAGTGGAACATCCATGTGTCTGCGGACCTCTTTGATGACAAAAGCGGTTGGGGTCAAGGCTGTTTAAAAAATCAAGAGGATGATTTAGTTGCTCTGACGCCCAGTTACTGATGCCATCAGAGGAGGTGAAGGAAACCGGTCAATCGGCGAAAATCCCGGGCCGTCAGCAACCCTTGCAGTGCCCCTTGCTTGTTGCCCACAGCTTCTGATGCAGAAAGTCAGACGACCAAGTCACCTGTGTTGAATTGATGATGATGACAATTGCGGAGCCATCCTGGTCTTTTCCGCAGAATTTGCTTGAGCGAGCGCTTCATCAGTGGACAGGAAGGGAAGACTATGGGGTATGTGTCAATATGGGTCCCAGCCACGAAAAATGGAGAGGGCGGTTCGCAGAAGTCTGCTGATATGATTCCGCCAGCCACGGACAAGCGCAAACCCCCCGCTCCTCGCTTATCGCCGTCAAAAGTCGCCAGGACCTCTCAAGGCCTGGGCCTTCTTTGACCCAAAGCTCTGATTCACCCAGCGATGTCCATAGCCGGCCATTGCCGTAAACGAATAGTAGAAGGCAAGAACCTTAATGGTTTAACCACCACCAACATGTCTAGTCAGATGCAGCGAATCATGAGTTTGAAATGGATGGAACACTTGCCAAAAAATGCCAGACCGACGCCGTGGCCTCAACCATTGTCACACCTCCTCCTCCTCCGCCAGCCACCTACCAAGCGTTCCTCAGCTGCCATGTCTCTCAGAGTCATGATCAGGGATCAGCCTCCGCTTCAGCATCCACCGCGCCCGATGTAACCACCACAACCACCAGAGACCCATCCTACCCCCATCTCCTTCCGCCAGTTTGACTACCTGCACGGCCGTACAGCGGCCAGTCTAGCAGCCGGCCCTTCTGTCTTCCAGGTTTGGGAGCAGAAAAAACTTTAAACCCAAACCATCCCAAAGCCAAAAAGCCTAATTTCGGCATTGCCAGGCTGTTCGCCGTGGAAATGTTACCTTTCCGTCTGTGGACACAGATGGGTTCCGCCACCGCATGGCCCTCGCCCTGCCCCCAATACAGATCTGAGGCAGCATTTCTTTGCCAGAAAAGCCCGTCCATCGCCCTGGAGCCAGCCCCACGTGTCAAATCTAAAATTTCATGCGCGTTGTCCCTGCATCTGTGTCCGGAAAAGTCCAACTCACCACCGACACATGACTAGTAAGGCACGGCCAATGCCGCTATATCTCTGTGACAGCTCACTGGTGAGCAGGTGATGTCTCTGGGGTGACGTGGCTCTCAGGCTCGGCGCACCGCTCTTCAAACCGCAGGATTGTGCAGGCACTTTCCCCCAAGTCCTCTGGTGGCAACACGTGCCCAGAGACACCAGGCCCGTGTTGAAATTAAACTGCGCTTGAAGACCGTCCACACACAGTCAGGAGCTGTGGACGGCTCTAAGACAACGAGACCGAGCGCCTGGCTGGGTGACAAGAGCCTTTTGCCAGGCAAGATGGTGTGCGATAACGGGCGAAATCTGCTGAGCCGCCCTTAAGAAAATCAGTAGAGCTGAAGCACATCCCTTCTGCACACTTCAAGAACCTTGTCGTCCAGAAATTTCTTTCCTAAGAGCATACCCGTGTCTGGAGCTGCCTGGCTGAAGAAGGCACGAGGTCTTAGTTCGCACTCCCCGCCGTTCGCCACCCTTCTTCGTCCCGCCAGTCAGCGTTGCAGCGTCATCTCGGACCTCCCCGTCAACCGACTCTTTGGTTGACGTGGCAACACGCTGAATTCGCACACCCTCCACATGTCTCCAGCTATTGGGCAGCAGCGCAACGCCATTACGCATTACGAAGTGACACATGTGTGCGCAGACAAGCAGCGTATGCGGACACTCGGGTGTTGAAACCACGGCCACCCGGAAAAGTGAAAAAAAAATGTGGAGTGCAGTGAAAGAGCTCTGCAACCATCCTTGCCAGTTTTGAAGAAGCCACCAAAATGGTCATGCGTACAATGCCCTTGTCAGCAGAGCATTGTGGGATCTTAGTTCTGGAACAATCGTTGGACACACTAGAAACAACAGGTCCTTGCCAGCGACGAAGGAGGAGAGACGGAACACAGATTCACAGACAACGGAGCCTTTCTCTCCATCAAACCACAAAGGCCCCGACATTTTCACAAATTTCATCGGTCTTCATTAGGCAGAGATCGGGGTCCAGAGCTAGTGCAAGGAGGCGCGATCAGCTCTCAGGGTGCATCATCTCAGCAAGATCAGTGCTGTGTTTGAAAGCTGTGCCAGAGGCAGCGGAGAGGAGAGGAGGAGATATACCTAGACACCGATGTTTTACCTACCGTCCCCTGCCTTGAAAAAGAGGGTTGCGCGAATTTGAGGCGGAGGAGGAAGATTAGAAGATCAGTTTCTTAGTGCCCCTCGACCCAGAGGGCTTGGGTACATCAAGGCTTCCAATCTCCTCACATGGAGTCTTGGATGCTCCTTTTCCTCCAACATATCCTCGCATTAATGCCATCGAAATGAACAACAGTTAATGGTGCCACCCTCCTGTATCCCCGGTACAAAACAAAACTCAGCACTTTCCTTCCCACCCACCCAAATAGAGAGTAAAAAGCCATGAAAGGAGACCTTGCTGATTGATCAACTGGAGACATCGTTTGCTCTTGCTTCACGTTTCCCCCAAATGGTCACGGTGGAACAAACATCACGACGTGACAGCAGTAGAGTGCCAAGTTAGGCGTAAGTGGCAGCAGCAAGCAAGGTGCGGAAGCCTAATGGGTGACACCTCTGGCAATCTTTGTTTACCAGCCCTCACCAACGCATGCAATTCAGGGCACACATCCACACACAGATAGCAGCTAAGAGTCATGTGCACGACTATCTGCTTCTCAACACAGCCGATGATTTTGCATGTGTTCCTGACCAATAGACTTCTGGGTATCCAAAATGGACGAATGGCCCGAGCTGGCTCGTCACGCCCATAAGAGGTGTTGTCACTGCCCAGCAGCCAGCGACATATCTGAGCGGACCCTTCAGCACAGCTGGAGGGTCATTACAGACAACGCATCCGGCATTCCAAGATAATGTTGATACGTTTGGGACTTCATCAAGAGAATCGAGCATTGGATCTCTGATGATGTTGTGGCCCCAATTGCGAGTCACCGAATAGTTGCCGGTCTACTTCACATCCTTTTGAAACTGAAATGGTCCTCTTGAAAACTTTTTTAAAATGATCATTTCTTACTGCAATTTATTCTCTTTTCCTCTTTTATTCTCTTTTGCTTGAGGAAACTGTAAAAGAAAGCAAGGTTCATGACAACACCGTATTCCATTTACTCACTTTAATCTTAAGAATGTTGTTCTCGCATTGTCAATTGGTTTTGAGGTCATGAGCGTGTGAATACAGCTATAATTATGGTCCTTTGGAACAGAAGATTGGCTTCTAAGTGGCATTCTCCCTCACAATTTTTTAATAGTGGCTGAGAAGTCATATTTATAATTTTTTGGGTCATGTAGCTGTGAGATACGAGCAATAATCAGGTTCCTTTGGAACAGAAATGTTGCTTCCTAAGTTGGCATTTCTCCCTCCCAATTTTTAACAGTGCTGAGAAGTCATATTTATAAATTTTTGGACATGTAGCTGTGAGATACTGCAATAATACATGGTCCTTTGGAACAGAAATGTGGGCTTCTTAAGTGGCATTTACTCCCTCACAAATTTTTAACAGTGACTGAGAAGTCTTTTTTTATAATTTTTTGGGTCATGCTGCTTTAAAAGCAGCAATACACAGGTCCTTTTATAAAAAAATGTTTTTTTCTAACAACATTTTGTTCTTCCAATTGACCAAATGGCTAAAGGGTCATGCTTTAAATTTTTTGGGGGGAAAATTTGCTTTAAAATGCAGCAATACTACGGGTCAATTTTCTAAAAAATTGTCAGGGGGATCGGGGGCTCCGCCCCCTCCGTGACCATCCCCCCCGCTGGGGGGGGCCGGCGCGGCGGCCCCGACCCCCCCCTCTGCCGGCGCCCCCTTTCTTACCCGGCCGGGCGCTCCGGTGAACGCCGCTCCTCCCTGCCCGGCCGCGTGCGGGGGGGCCGCCGCTTAAAGCGCCCCCGCGCGCCGGCTTCTCAAAAATTTAAAGGGGCCAGTACCCCAAAATTTTGGTCATTTCGGGCGTTGGTTCTTTTTAAGGTATCCGCCCCAGTACTTCCTCAGTCTGTTGGTGCTTACCTTGTTGAGAGTATTGCTTTCCCGTCCGATTACCCGGTACCATCCGCCGTTTACTTTTTCCTGATTTTTGCCTTTTCCCGCCCCCGACCATCGCCTGCCTTTTCCAAAAACCTCTGCTGCCTGCCCTGCCTTCCCCTGTCCCCGACTACCCCCCCGGATTACGTTTCTGTACCCGCTGTACCCCGGCTGCCTTCGCAAGCAAGTCACGTCGGGGTAACGACCTGTACCTCACGCCGCAGCAAGCCCACCCCCGCTTTGGGGCGGCTCTGGTAATAGGGGGGGCTACTTAGATTCCTTTCCCCGGCGTGGCTTAGCTATCACCGCTTCGTTGGCCCAGCGGATTCACCCCCCATTTTACAGTACAGACTGGCCGGGATTCCGCCGGTACCTCTGCCTGATCTCCGGGACATCTATACAGCTGTCGCCCAGCAGAGTAAAAACGCATCGACCAGCTTGGGGCCATGATGCAAAAACCTGGCAATCGTCTGCCTCCCCCGCTCCCCGCCCTGCCCCTCATCCGTTGCCCCGGGCCACCATTGCTCCCTGCTCCGGTTCGGGACCCTCCTGCAACGCCCTCCCTCACGCTATGATGGAGATCCCAAGAAATGCCGTGGGACATCAGCCAGTGCTCCACCACCTCGAAATGAGGGGCACCCAAATTTCCCCACAGAGCAAACCAAGGGGCCTTCATTACGCCTCTTGTCTAAAAGGCCTTGGCTTGGCTACCCACTATGGGATCGAGGGGATCCTCTAAGCGCCCCCAAAACCTTCCTCCAGTGGTTCCGCACAGTCTTTGGGGAAACCAGCCGTACTTTTTTTTTTCGGCGCCGCACGCTACTCCGGGCTTGTCAGGGGGAAAACCCACAGTCGGTCAGTATTCGGTGCATTTTCGACTCCGCTTCGGACGGGACTGGAACAACGAAGCTTGGGGAACTTTTTGGAAGGCCTTGGGGGGCCCAAATAAAGGGACGGCTCGCCCTCGGGTCTACCAGCTGCCTTTGGGATGACCCAAACCTTTGGGCCAACCTGAGGGATATTCGCTTCGCAAAAGCAACAAGACTCCCCACAACGGGAAACTGTCCTCCCCACTCTTTTTCCCCCCCGTTGGCCCCCACGTTCCGGGGTCCACCTCTTCCTCCTTAAAACGGTCTCTAAAGAGGAACCTATGAGGTCGGAGAGCCCATTTGTCTCGGGAGGAACTTTTTCTAGCTTGTCTAAAGCAGCTGTGCTTCTTTTATGGCAGCTCGGGCCCTTTTTTGGGGGACTGTCCGGGTGCGCCCGGAATTCCCGCACCTAGGGTCGTAGGAGGGGCAACCCTAGTGTCAGATGGGCCCTCTCCCCGTCTGACCAGCCGTAATATTGTGCTTCCCGGGGGACAGCCCCTTCCACCCACCGCCTTTATTGATTCAGGATCCAGGAAATTTTCATAACCACGAACTTGGCCCGGGTTCGTCTTCCGTGACCCTTTTGCGAACCCTATGTTCGTCTCCTGGGTTGTGCGAATCCCTTAAGGAGCTACCGCTTCCGTGGGCCCCCCCTTTTTCGTGAATTGGGGCTCCCCCCACAAGGAGCCGTTGGGGGGACTTTTTGTCCTTTCCCGCTTCCTCTCGGAGACCCTTTGGCCTTCCTTTTTTTTTTTTTTTTTTCTAAAACCCCCCCTTTTTTTTTTTTAAAATATTTTTTTCTTTTTTTAAAACCAAACTTTTTTTTTCCCTTTTTTTTTTTCCCGGGTTTTTTTTTACGGGACTTTTGCCAAATTTTTTTTCGGAGAGTCAGGCAAAACGTTTCCCCTCACCCCCGGCCTTATGTTGCCCCTTTACCTGCAATCTGGCTGTACTCCTCCAAAGGGGGCCGGGTTACCCTTCTCCACCCCCGAGACAAGGGGCGATGTCTTTACATCAAAAAACCCCGCAAAGGGGTTCTTCCGAAAAGTCCTGTTCCGCGGAGCCGCTTCTTTTCGTGGAGAATAAAGAGGGTCCCCGGCCCGGGATCATTATCGGGGCCCGAACAAAATTACCATAAAAAAAAACCCCCTACCCGTTTTCCCCCGTTCTCCGAACTCTTTTACCCCCTGCGTGGGGCGAAAATATTTTCAACTATCTTCGGATGCCTACAATTTAATCTGCATTAGGAAGGGGCGAAAAGGAAAAACGGGATTTAATACCCGGGACGGCCATTTCGAGTATTTGGTTACCTTTTGTCCTTCATTCGCCCCGGGAGTTTTCAAACTTTGCAATGAAAACTTTAACCACCAGTCGTGTAATCGTCTACTTGGACGATATCCTCTTTTTTCTCCTCAGATCTCAGACTCATCGCCACCACGCCGCCAGGTCCTAGGCGACTCCCACTCTCACTCTTTTCCAAACCCGAGAAGTGTCTGTTCAAAATACCAACTTACCCTTCCTATACATTCTCTATAGGGGCCCCGATGGGCCTTTCCCCAAACCTCCGCGGTGTTGCAATGGCCACAATGGTGGGCCTCCCGGGCCATTTAAGTTTTTTTGGGTTTTCTAATTATTACAGACAATTTATTTTCCCCCCCCTTTTCTACTTTGTGGCTCCCCTTTGGGGGCTCTAACTCGGAAGAACGGCAACCCAATCCGGTCCCCAGAACCAAGACGCTTCAACCCTCAAAGCTGCATTTGCTCGGCTCCGATCCTGTCCCCGCCAACCCTAACCGTCCCGTTTATTCTGGAAAGATGCCCCTTCATCGGCGCCGGTGCTGTCCTTCGCAAGGATCCTCCTTGGTAAACTTCGTCCGGGTTTTCTCCAAAACATTCTCTTCGCCCAGAAAAAACTAACCATAGGGATCAGAATTACGGCTATAAAAACTGGCTCTTAAGAATGTGTCCCTCTGGAGGGGGGTCACCACCCCATTTTTATTTCACAACCATAAGAACCTCCTTTTATCTGCAGTCGGCTCAACCCGAACCACCGGGAGGCCTGGTCACTATTCTTTGGGCCCTTTTTACTTCCCCTCTACATTTTTGGCCGGCCGAGAAAAAAACAGGGCGGACGCTCTCCTCGTTCCCCGGGTACGGTGGGGCTCGAGTCTCTCCCCAAACACATTGTCCCCCCCTGGAGGGGGGGGGGCGTCCCGGCCGCCCCCGTGGATCTCCCCCAAAGCCTACCCCCCGGAAGACTATGTGCGCCCTCCTTGCGCCCTAGAAATCCCGAAGTGGGGACATGCTTCTCTACCGGGTGGGCACCCGGGGTCCATTTGGTCGCTGCAACCGATCTCCCCCTTATTACTGGTGGCCCCTCTTTTTCCCGATGTAGGGCTTTTTTTCTAGCCGCACCTCCTGTGCCCGGGAAAAAGGTCCTCTCTCAACCCGCGGGCCTTCTTTAGCCTCTCCCCGGCCGGAAAAACCTGGACCCCTGTAGCCATGGACTTCATTACGACCTCCCCCCTCCCCTTTTGGAAAACCGGTCATCTGGGTCGTGACCGACCGTTTTTCCAAAAAAGGCTCACTTTGTCCCCCCTGCCCGGGTTACCCTCTGCTCCTCGCGGCCCAAATTTTTTTTAGTCACGTTTTCGTCTGCATGGGTTTCCCCCTTACCAATTGTCTCTGACAGGGGGGTCCATTCATTGCAAATTTTGGGGGCTTTTGTGGGTCAATTGAGGTTCGCTTGATTTTCTCATCCCATACCACCCTCAAACGAACCAGGTAAAAAGGTTTTAACCAGGTACGGGTACCTACCTGGCACTTTGTGTCCGCTCGGCAATAATTTTGGGTTTATCTTCTTTCCCCGGGCCGGTTTTCTTTAACTCTTTTGATTCGGGATCCGCGGGGGCCCCCCTTTTTTGTCGTGTTTGGGTTCATCCCCCCCCCGCCCCCCCCCTTGTTACTTCGTGCATGTCCCCCGGCCGGGGTCCCAAATAAAGGACATCAAGGGGTCTCTGGGTCACTCGACAGGCCCTGTTACGGCTTCTGCTTGCACTAAAGTCCAGGGTGAAAATACCGTAGGGCCCTTTGCCCTTTTTACCTGGGGATAAGGTTTGGCTATCCAGCAAATATATTCGCTTTTGGGTGCTAGCTACAAACTAGGTCCTAAATACGTGGGTTCCCTTTTTAGGGACTGCAACGTCTAAACCCGGTGTCCCACAACTCCGCCTCCCCCCCACCCTCCCATCCCCAACTCCTTCCATGTCTCCCCTCCTCAAGCCTGTGGTGCTGAAATCTTCCCCGTGTCCCTTCTCGCCTTCTCCTTGGCCAAATCTGACAACATCTTTGGGTCAAGGAGGGGTTCTCAAAACAGTTAGGGAAAACGGTTTTTCTCATTGATGGAAGGGGTTCGGGCCCCGGGGGACGGGCGTGGGGAAACCAGGGCCCAACCTGTCTCCTGACCTCCTCTCAGGGTTTTTAAAAAAAGAAAGGGGGGGGGCCTAAGGGGGTGTCGCACGGGGGGGGCGCGGGCCCGCTGCCCCCCGCACCACCCCCCGCCCGCCCGGGGGGGCCGCGCGGCGGGCCCCACCCCCCCTCTCGCCTCGGCGCCGCCTCTCTTCCCGGCCGCGCTCCGTGAACGCCGCCCTGGGCCCGTCCCGGCCGTCCGTGCGCGGGCCGCCGCTTTTGGCCCGAGGGCCGGCTTCTCTAAATTTTAAAGGGCCAGTGCCCATAATGGTCATTTTCGGGCTCTGGCTATTTAAGGTATCCGCCCCAGTACTTCCTGCCAGTCTGTTTTGTGCTTACCTAGTGTCTAGAGAGTATTGCTGTTCCGTCCCGATTCCCCTGACCAGTCCCCTGCTTTCTTTTCCCGACCTTGTCTGTTTTCCGCCTCCTGACCGCTCCTGCCTCTGACCACAACCTCTGCTGCCTGCCTGACCTTCGCCTGTCCCCTCCCACCCTCAGGGTTCTTTCTGTACCAGCTGTACCCCCCGGGTGCCTTCGCAAGCAAGTCACGTCAGGGGTAACGACCCGGTCCTCACGCCGCAGCAAGTCCATCCCGCTTTGGGGGGGCTCTGGTGAAAACCGGGGCTATTAGATTCCGTTCCCTGGCGTGGTTTAGCATCAACCCCTTTTTGCCCCGCGGATCCACTCCCACTTTTCAAAATGTTGTTTCTAAAAAATTTGTTCTTCACAATTGTCAAAATGGCTCATGGGGCATTTTTTAATTTTTGGGGGCATTTTTCTGTGACATGCGCTAACTACAGGGCTTTTCTAACAACTGTTTTTTCTAACAGACATTTGTTCTTCACAATTGTCCAAAAATTCAAGGGTCATGCTTTAATTTTTGGGGCATTTTTTCTTACATGCAGCTATATACAGGGCCCATTCAAAAAAAATTTTTTTTTCTAACAGACATTTTTCTTCACAAATTTTCCAAAGTGGCTCAAGGGTCATGCTTTAATTTTTGGGGGCTTTTTTCTGTGACAAGGGGGCTAAAATACAGGTCCCATTCTAAAAAATGTTGTTTCTAACAGCATTTGTTCTTTTACAATTTTTCCAAATGGCTCAAGGTCATCTTTGAATTTTGGGGGGATTTTGCTTGCTGCAGCTATACTACAGGGCCCCATTTTTAACAAATGTTGTTCTAACAAAATTTTTCTTCAAAAAATTGTCAAAAAGTGGTTCAAGGGGGTGGTGCTTCAGAAACAGAAAAGGGAGGACACTGTTAATGGGAAAATATTGCAAAATTTACTTTTTTTGCAAGATCTTTTTCATAGCTTCAATCCCCGATTGAGCAAACCCATTTAATACAATGAAAAAAAAGAAAAAAAGACATGGGGGGATTCCATTTCCCATTTTAAAAAAAGTGTTTTTTCTAAAATTAAAACCTACTAAAAAACTTGCATGTACATAATGCGGTAAAAAAAAATTCCCCTAATTGTACAAGGGAGGACAGGAAAACTTGACCAGGATGTGGGTTTTTCAGAGGGCTGGAGTATGAGCACGGACAAAAAAAAGTACAGAGACCATTTCCTCCAGCACGTTGAGTAAAATGAGAAAAAGAATCCCCAAGGCCCAAAAGGGCACCTGGGTGTAACAGGAGCGTTAACCACCAGTATTTCCAAGTGAAGCTCAATTGGTCCGCACTCATACGGAGGGGCAAGCCCTACCAGGTCTTGACTGTGTACTGAGGAAGGCTGGAGTTCTCACACTTCCGCTTCGCACTCTGCTTCAGCACGACAGTTTTTGTTGCTGCGTCATCAGGGCATTTTAAACCTGCGGTTTAATAGATGACGGACCCAGCCTGGGCTCTCACCGCACCCACTGTAACTCCGGCCCTGGGTCATGCTGTGGCACAGGACAGTTCTAGTCGATGTCCAGTTCAACTAAAATGGTGGTTGGAAGACTCCTTTTTCCGGCACTTTGTAATCTGGGGGTCAGACAGGTTAAATGGGCAATTCTGCGGTAACAGGACAGATATAGTTAGTGTCCGTTCAACTAAAATGGGTTGAAAGACTCCTTTTTCTGGAACTTTTTAAATCTGGGGGTCATGCAGGTTTGGGGCTCATGCTGCGTTCCAGGACAGGGATAGTCATGTCCAGTCAAGTTAAAATGATGGTTCAAATCATACTGCCTTCTGGCACTTTTTAATTTGGGTGATGCAGGTTTAAGGGGCAGGGGTGGTACAAGACAGGGATAGTGAATGGTCTGTGACTTTTTTTCTGTGACTTTATAACCTAAGTGTGTTGCCTAAGATGTAGCACATATCCATTTGACTGTTGTGGATGTTAATTTCAGCTTCTCCAGCCTTGTTTGGGTGTAATAATGAAGGTGTTGTTGCTCTCCCATAGACTTTAATGGTAATCGCTCATAAACGATGCTCACTATCGAAAAACCTTATCGATAGCGGCCGACTATCGACTATCGCTCGATCTCGATAGCCAACGCAATCGCTCAACACTAGTCCTGAATGCAGCAGCCAGGCTCATCTTTCTCTATAGCCACTATACTGATGCCTCTACCCTGTGTCAGTCACTGCACTGGTTTTCCCT
>JAODAL010079021.1:0-12716 GCA_025379985.1 Phyllomedusa bahiana | reverse complement strand
TTGAAGTCCCAGTCTTTCTCTCAAACCATTTTCTAGTGCTTTTTGAAGTGTGTTTGGGTCATTGTCCTGCTGGAAGACCCATGACCTCTGAGGGAGACCCAGCTTTCTCACACTGGGCCCTACATTATGCTGCAAAATTTGTTGGTAGTCTTCAGACTTCATAATTCCATGCACACGATCAAGCAGTCCAGTGCCAAGAGGCAGCAAAGCAACCCAAAACATCAGGGAACCTTCGCCATATTTGACTGTAGGACCGTGTTCTTTTTCTTGAATGCCTCTTTTTTTTTTTCTGTAAACTCTATGTTGATGCCTTTTCCCAAAAAGCTCTGCTTTTGTCTCATCTGACCAGAGAACATTCTTCCAAAACGTTTTAGGCTTTCTCAGGTAAGTTTTGCCTGGCTTTTTTATGTCTAGGGGTAAGAAGTGGGGTCTTCCTGGTTATCCTCCCATACAGTCCCTTTTCATTCAGACGCCGACGGATAGTACGGGTTGACACTGTTGTACCCTCGGACTGCAGGGCAGCTTGAACTTGTTTGGATGTTAGTCGAGATTCTTTATTCACCATCCGCACAATCGTGCGTTGTAATCTCTCGTCAATTTTTCTTTTCCGTCCATATCTAGGGAGGTTAGCCACAGTGCCATGGGCTTTACATCTAGGGAGGTTAGCCACAGTGCCATGGGCTTTACATCTAGGGAGGTTAGCCAAGTGCCATAGGGAGTTAGCCACAGTGCCATGGGCTTTACACTTGCTTGATGACACTGCGCACGGTAGACACAGGAACATTCAGGTCTTTGGAGATGGGCTTGTAGCCTTGAGATTGCTCATGCTTCCTCACAATTTGGATTCTCAAGTCCTCAGACAGTTCTTTGTTCTTCTTTTTTTTCTCCATGCTCAATGTGGTCCACACAAGGAAACAGGACAGAGGTTGAGTCAACTTTAATCCATGTCAACTGGCTGCAAGTGTGATTTAGTTATTACCAACACCTGTTAGGTGCCACAGGTAAGTTACAGGTGCTGTTAATTACACAAATTAGAGAAGCATCACATGATTTTTCAAACAGTGCCAATACTTTTGTCCACCCCCTTTTTTGTGTGTGGTGTGGAATTATATCCAATTTGGCTTTATGACAATTCTTTGTGTGGTTTTCTATTGAAGACAAATTAAATGTAGATAATAATACCAAAGAATTTGTGATTGCAATCATTTTCAGAAAGAAACTGAGTACTATCTGACAGAATTGCAGGGGTGCCAATACTTTTGGCCACCACTGTGTAACAAAACACTGTATACCACTTCACAAATTAGCTAGCAGTAGTGGTGATATAAGTTGTAATAGTTATAGAAGTAGTAATAGGAGTAGTAAATAGGTTTAAAATGGGACAACAGATACTGAGCAAGAAAAAGTATGTCAGAAAGCACATAAACTCTTAAAAGAAAACATATGCCTACATAGAGTATATCTACAGGTGGTATAATAAATGTTATAAAGCTTATCATTCTCAGTGCAGCTCCATTTCGAACTTTCTGCCTTTAACCACACCCAGAGGGAACCCATCACTGCCCATAAACATAACATAAAAGTCAATCAAATACCATGCATTTTGGTTGGTTCAGCATCTAATGTGTATGGGGGTGTTACAACTCTCCCCAAAAGACAGATGTTGGCTGAAGGAAGGGTCTGGCATGTTGGATATAAACTAACTTATTCTTTTGCTCTTAAGAGAGATATGACACTAAGGGCTTGTTCACACGGAGTTTACACTCCATGTTACAAGCACTTTAGTGATCCGTCTTGGGGTCCGCTCTGTCGGTCCCCAAGACGGATCTAACAATTAGCAGTGAGATTATCACTGCTGTCTATGCCGAACACGCAGCGGCGTTCACATGAGAGAACGCAGCTGCATGTTTCAATAGCGCAGCTCAGCTCCATCTTGAAAAGAATTGCATGTCAAAATTACAACTGACCATAATACAGCAGCAGATCTAAGATGCAGAGCCTCCCTGGAGAGAGTTCAGCAGGAACTACACAAATACCAAAATGCTTGGACAACAAGCAACAACATACTTGAAATTAATACAATGGTACTAGACAATAGACTTCAAACAACTTGACATATAAGAACTAGACAAGGGACCTTGCAGTATACTCTGCTGACATGCAGAGATCCTGAGCAGTTGCCATGCCAAGACGGATATAACATAGAAAATCATGCTAATCTAATAAGAAGGAGGCTTCCTGCCATGTAACCACACTCAGCCAACTTCTGTGTGGATAAGCAGTTGGCTTAGCGAGCTTTGGACTGACAGTTAACCAGTTGGATTTAGGTGCTTTGGGCCCACCAGTGAAGCTGATTTTATTTTATTTTTACATTCTTGGGGCTCATAAGTGAAGTTAATTCTTAGAGCCCACACTACAACTACTGTACAAGACTGCATATACTGCACGTGACTCCTGCACTCTGCCTCTTGGTTTCTGCCTCCTTTTCTTTGCCTTTCTCCCTCCATAATGCCCCTCAGGGTTCCCATATTTCAGTGGGCCCAAAAAACCACAATAAGTGCCAGCCAAACCCACTCACCATCAGTTCCCTCTTATTTCATGGAAAAATCCCTTCCTTTTTGAACAAGACTCTATTTTTTTTTTAACTCCTTCACTGCCTAGATCTCCCTATCTCATAACAGTACGGGCTGCCTTCATGGTATGTATGCCATTGGATGGCAAGTTTCTATAAAAGTAAACAGTACAAAGGGAAACATGCCACTGTGTGAGCCTGCAATTTACATGCAAATGGCACTGTAGTCAGAATAAAATGCATGGCCCAATAGGCTCTGGACTGCTACTGAAAAGAGGAAAGAAACAGGTAGAGTAAATCATATGGTGATGGTGATAGCAGGGCAATTTATCCTGACAGCAGCTCACTTTAGTGAAGTGGACTGCAAAGTTTTTTTTCTATGTCTAGAGTGTATGCGACAAAGCTCAACATCTAACATTAACTTGAATGCAGAGCTTTACATTTTACCGAGTAGCTTACGGTTACCTAGTGCTTTTTTCTGGGAAAATCTAAGTACCATCTACTATGGAGATCTGTAGTTTGGCTGCTTGAAATATTAGTTTCTTGTTATATATCATTTTGAGTGTTCTTATAAGACTGGCCCTTTTATCTGTCCCTGAGTCTCTCGCTGCTTCATGTGTTCATCTCACTTGACCAATTATCTAGAAAAGCTGAATCATTTCAAGCTATAAAACCACTTTTCTTTATTGCCCTAATATCCTTCAAGAACCCGCACTCCTAGTAACTGTTCTATCAAGTCAAACAGCATCTAATGCACTTTGACTTACAGATATATCAACTTGCTTGGAATGAGTTTTTATGGACCTACCAATGCAGCATATTGATTTAAATGGTATATTGATCTGTAGCTCATGATTGGTATGGAGAGGACAAAGCACTAACAAGCCTGAGACATTAAAAGGGTTCTCAGGGACTAAATCACTTTTTCCCAACCAGTGACTATGGAGCAACTTGTGTCTCTGCACTTCCCAGAATGTGGGTCACCAGCTCCACCAGGAATGTTATAGCATAAGTAGAGCTTGGTGCCACAGTCACAACCATACTAGTGGCAATAAACATTTGGGTGATAATAAAAAAAACTTAGCTTTTTTCCCCATATTTTAAAAAACTTTATCACGTAAAATATTTGGAAGTGTCTTGCAAGCTTTAAAAGGTTGAGGACCCCTGAATCAACAATAAATCATCTAATGCTAGGACAAGATATTAATGTTTGATCAGTGTAGATCTGACCTTCAGGACCCCTGATGATTAGCACAATGAAGGAACTGCAGTCATAGTTCCCTTCATTATTTACAAAGGCGCAATGGCTCATCCATACAAAATATTGTGCCTGGTCCTGCAGCTTATTCCATTAAGTCACATTGAAGTGAAAGGGATGAATTGCATTACCACCAGGAATATCTACTGATAAGGTTGAGTCGCTCTGCCTGAGTAAACCACTAAAGGACACATCATTGGCAGGATTGCTATATAGTCCTATGATTGTGCTGATTGGCAGGGATCCTAGAGCTCAGAGGTGTAATAGTAGTGATTATAGGGCAGCTGTCACCATGAAGCATCATCATGTTACAGAGAAGGAGGAGCTGAGCAGATTGGTATATAGGTTTGTATAAAAAAAAATTAGTATAATTTTAACTTATTGATTAAAATTCCTACTTATTCTGGGCTTAGGAGTGAAGTGGGCGGGCCTACTCGGTAAGTGTGCATACAAAGATACATTTTAGTCACTGATTTGACCACTTTCTACATCCCTAAGCATAGAATAAGTAGGAAATTCAATTAATAACTTATAAGTTATGCTGAATCTTTTCCTTTTTGTTCAGCTCTTCCTGTTCTATATCATTATGTCTACAGAGTAGACTACTTGTTCCTCTTAACAGGATACTTTAATACATGGTCAAAGATCATATAATATCCAGCACTATGTATAGGTTAGTAGTATAATGTTGTACCGTGTTAGCCATAGAAAGTAGTAGAAGAGTAAAGAAATCAGGCGATACCTTTTTCAGGCTAACTGAGTATATTTGATGGTGAGCTTTCGAGAGAACTAGCTCCCTTCTTCAGACAGGTTGTTATACAAGAAATTGAAAATTCACAGACTTTTTATACACAAAAGACATGGACCTTCAAAGTGTCCTAGAATTCTTAAAAATAACAAAATGCAATATAAGCAGAAAAGTCATTTACAGCAGGTCAAGACATCAACTATCTGGAAACTTGTGAGGCATGACGGAGGGGTCAGTAATTCTGAGTCTTATCTCGTAGTCATCAGATGTAATTTGTGGCCATCACAGTTCACACATAGTTTGACATAAAGCTGGCATGAATATTTAGCCCATTTTGCAGAGTCTGAAATTTTTGCATTAATTTAAATTCCCACTCCTTTCTCTCTCTCTGCGTCTTATAGTGTCCCATTAAAACTATAAATTTCAGCTCTTCAATACAATGGTCTTCTCTGGAGAAGTGTTGTGCCACTGGAAGATCTGTTCTGCTATTATTAATGGTGAATCTGTGTGAGTTCATGCGCTGGCTGAGTCTCTGTCCTGTTTCCCCCACATAAAGGCCTGTGGTCGGACATTGCGCACACATAATCAGATACACCACATTGGAAGACCTGCAGGAAAATGTCCCCCTAATTCTGTGCACCTGCTGGGACTGTGGGACAGGTACACTGTCAGCAGTGTGGATGTGCCTGCAGGTCTTGCACCTGTTCTGCAGGCAGGGTGAGGTGCCATTTTCTGTTGGGGCCTCCAGGGCACTCCGGACAATAATGCGGCGCAGGTTTGGTGGTTGCCGAAAGGAAAGGAGAGGGGGGACTGGGAATATGTCTTTGAGTCTGTTGTCCCTATGTAGTACAGGTTGAAGTTCCTTGGCAATCTTTCGTAGGATCTCCAGCTGTGGGTTGTAGGTGACAACTAGGGGCACTCGTTCTTCCTTCTGGGTCTCTTTGTATGTGAGCAGACAGTCTGTTGATGGCGGCCGCTTTGCTGATTTGATTGTCCGTCACTTTTGGCCTGTATCCCAATTGGAGAAATTTTGTCCTCAGATCCAGGAAGTGTTTGTCGAGGTCTGTCTTGTCGGAGCAAATACGATTGTACCGTATAGCCTGGCTGTATATAATGGATTGTTTTGTGTGCTTGGGGTGGAAGCTGTCATTCCTGAGGTAGGCCGTTCTGTCTGTGGGTTTGTGGTACACTGATGTGAGTAGCCGGTGCTCTTTGATGTGTATTGTAGTATCCAGAAAGTGGATTTTGCTCTCTGAATAGGTAAGTTTAAGGTTGATGGTGGGGTGGAAGTTATTGAAGTCATTATGGAATTGAATTAGGGCCTCCTCGCCCGCAGTCCAGATGACAATGATATCATCGATGTAACGGAGGTACATCATGGGTTTGGTGGTGCATGTGGATAGATACGCTCCTTCTAGTTCAGCCATAAAGAGGTTTGCATACTGGGGCGCACATCTGGACCCCATTGAAGTTCCCATTCGCTGTAGATATAGGTCCTCTCCAAATTTAAAATAGTTGTGGCTGAGTATGAACTGTATGAGCTGTGTTATTGGTTTTGTTGGGAGGTTTAGTTTCTCCAGGTGCGTCCGACATGCTGCAACTCCATCCTTGTGGGGTAATGTTTGTATACAAGGATTCTACATCCATGGTTTGCCAAAATGGTCCCTCAGGAAGTGGACCGAGGGCATTGAGTTTATGTTAAGAAGATCCGTGGTGTCCTGGATGTAACTAGGAGTATCTCTGACCAGGGGTTTAGGAGATTTTCCACCCAACCTGAGATATTCTCTGTCAGAGTCCCAATACCAGAAATGATAGGCCTCCCAGGGTTGCCATCTTTGTGGATCTTGGGGAGCATGGCTACGAGATAAGACTCAGAATTACTGACCCCTCCGTCATGCCTCACAAGTTTCCAGATAGTTGATGTCTTGACCTGCCGTAAATGACTTTTAGGCTTATATTGCATTTTGTTATTTTTAAGAATTCTAGGACCCTTTGAAGGTCCATGTGTTTTGTGTATAAAAAGTCTGTGAATTTTCAATTTCTTGTATAACAACCTGTCTAAAGAAGGGAGCTAGTTCTCTCGAAAGCTCACCATCAAATATACTCAGTTAGCCTGAAAAAGGTATCGCTTGATTTCTTTACTCTTCTATGTATAGGTTAGACGTATAGAAATGAATAAACGGCCTCCTGTCAAATAGATATAGAACAAACCCCAAATCAATTATACAACCCAATAAAATAGGAGCACTACATCTTTATTAAAATACAAAAAAACTTTATTAAAGAATATTTTTTTTAAAAAAGGACACAGGATGAACCAAAAAGAGAAAGAACACCATAGGCATTTCAATCACTAAGAATATCATGAAAACAGTTAAATGTCATGAGAAAAAGGATAGGATATGCCTAAAGTATTAATACCCTCTTTATCTAAATAAAGTCTCAATGGACAGTGAGATGTATATATATTCATTAATTATATACCTACCCAATATAAGTAATGCCTGGTGAACCCCCGACACGCATTTTGCAAATCTTGCTTCCTCAGGGGATACATTTAATACATGGTACTAGATGTTCCTTAGGGTGTGGTAAGGTATTATAAGGGTTCCTTTACATTAAAAGGAATCATTGTGTTAGAAATGCACTGCTCGGCTGTACTCACCATTGGCCTACAAGACACCGCTCTCTCTTGGTACTGATCCTACCTCTCTGACCCCTCCTTCAGTGTCTTATTTGCAGGTTCTACTTCTTCTCTCCCTCTTGTTGTTGGGATTCCTCAGGGATCAGTTCTTGGTCCTGTCTCCTTTTCACTCTACACAGCCCATTGGACAAACCATCAGCAGATTTGGTTTTCAGTAACATCTCTAAGCTGATGACATTCAATTATACACCTCTTCCCGTGAAATCACTCCTGCTCTCCTACAAAACACCAGTGACTGTTTGTCTGCTGTCTCACTAAAACTGAACTTCTTCTAATCCCCGCATATACTAACCTGCACCTCAAGAACATCTCCAGAATCCATCTTTCTCTCATTGTGGGTCTTATTCTTTCTCGTCTTGATCCCTGTAACTCCCTGCTTATCAGGCTCCTTCTCTGTAAATGCTCCCCTCTACAGTCTGCCCTGAATGCAGCAGCCAGGCTCATCTGTCTTTCCAGCTGCGATACTGATGCCTCTACCCTGTGTCAGTCTCTGCACTGGGTGCCCTTCAGTACAGGATCCAACAGAAACTCTGCACTCTTACCCATAAAGCTCTCCACAGCACTTCACCCCCCTTATATCTTCTTCCTCATCTCTGTCTACCCCTCTACCCGGTTATCTCCGCTCTGCTGCTGATATCAGATTACATTCATCAATCATATGAACCTCTCATGCCCATGTCCAAGATTTCACACGTGCTGCACCGTTTCTCTGGAACATGCTACAGTGGGCGATCAGGCAAACTCATAATCCTCATAGTCTTAAGAGTGCCCTGAGAACACATCTTCTCAGTCTGGCCTACCATGATCCCTAATTGCTAAGCCCCCCTTTCTATCATACAAATTTCTGTCACTCTCTATACTTTGGCACTTATAGATGTATGGTCTGGGTGTCAGGTTCATCCAATCTTTATGTAAACTACCCCATGTTTATGAAACATCGCTGGACCATTGTGTAAACCAAGCACTTCTCATCCTTACACTCTAAGAAATTGTAAGCTCTTCCAAGCAGGTCCCCGACACCTTGTGTCTAATCTGTAAGTAGCTTTTAACTGTATAATGTCTGTCTTTTTGTTTGTACTTATACCCTCCAAATTCTAAAGTGCTGCGGAATATGTTGGTGCTATATAAATAAAGATTATTATTAATGATGAGCGATTACGTTGACTATCATCATCGGGTCGATAGTCGATATCGGCAATTATCAAAGACGATTTCCGAATAGTCGATAATAGATTATACACCGATGTCCATTAAAGTCTATGGGGAGAGCACAACACCTTCATTTCCCCTTTCACCCAAACAGGGCTGGAGAAAACTGGAATTACATCCCACAACAGTCCCCCAAAGGATACGTGCACCCTCTTAGGCAACACACTTATGGTTTTTAAAAGCCACAGAAAAGAAGTCACAAACCATTCACTATCCCTGTCTTGTACCACAGCATGACCCTTAAACCTGTAACACCCACAAATTAAAAAGTGCCAGAAGGCAGAATGATTTGAACCATCATTTTACTTGAACTGGACATTGACTATACCTGTCCTGGGCCACAGCATGAGCCCCAAACCTGCATGACGCCCAGATTTAAAAAGTGCCGGAAAAAGGGATCTATCACCACCATTTTAGTTTCACTGGACATTGACTATATCTGTCCTGGGGCACAGCATGAGCCCCAAACCTGCACGACCCACAGATTTAAAAGTGCCGGAAATAGGAGTCTTTTAACCAACATTTTAGTTGAACTGGACATTAACTATATCTGTCCTGTACCGCAGAATGACCATTAAACCTAAACTGACCCCCAGATTAAAAAGTGATGGAAAAGGAGTCTTTTAACCACCATTTTAGTTTCACTGGACATAGATTATCCCTGTCCTGGGGCACATCATGACCCCCAAAACCCGCATGACCCCCAGATTTAAAAACGACGGAAAAAGGAGTCTTTCAACCACCATTTTAGTTTCACTGGACATAGACTATCCTGTCCTGGGGCCCCAGCATGAGCCCCCCAAAACCCGCATGACCCACAGATTAAAAAATGCCGGAAAAAGGAGTCTTTTAACCACCATTTTAGTTTCACTGACATTGACTATACCTGCCCTGGGCCACAGCAGGGCCCCAAACCTGCATAAACCCCCAGATTTAAAAAAATCCCGGGGAAAAAGGAGTCTTTAAACCCATTTTAGTTTCACGGGAAATTTGACTATACCTGTCCTGGGCCACAGCAGAGCCCCAAACCTGATGACCCCCAGTTTTAAAAAGTCCGGGAAAAAAAAGGATTTTTTGAACCACCTTTTTATTTTTCACTGACATTGACTATCCTGTCCTGTACCACAGCATGCCCCTTTAAACCCTTTTTGATCCACAGATCACAAAGTGGCACTATGCTATTTTGTACAGGACTGTCATTTAGAAATTTTTTTTGGTAACTGAAATTTGTTTACAGAATTTACTTAGGGAAGTTTTATTTATAGTTTTACATTATTATCATTTTGCTTTTTTTTCCAAGTGTGATAACATACAAGTTACATGTTAAAAATTGTGAGGGAGAAATGCCACTTAAAAAGCCACATTTTTGTTTTTAAAGGAACACGATTATTTGTATATCTCACAGCAACATGACCCCAAAAAATTATAAAAAATTTATTTCTCAGCCACTTAAAAATTTTGTGTGAGAAATCCACTTAGAAGCCCATTTTTGTTCCAAAGGACCATAATTTGCGTATCTCACAGCAACAAAGACCCCAAAACCATTGACAAAGCGCAAAAAATTAAAGATAAATTATAATGGAAAACGGTTTTTGCATGAAACCCTTTCGTCTTTTTCAGTCTCCACACCGCAAAAAACCCCAAAAAAGAATGTTGGAACGAGAATAAAAATTACAGTAAAAATGACATTTTAAAAAACATTTTAAAAGGACCTTTTGTTTGAAGAGGAATGTGAAGTAACCGGGAACTAATCATACCTCGGCAAATTTGGGGGGCCCTAACCATCAAGATCCTGCCTGATTCATCTTGATGAAAAGTCAAACATCCACATTATCTGTGGAAAGCCGGATGCGTTTGTCTGTGAATGACTCCTCCTGCTGGCTGAAGGTCCAGCTCAGATATAGCTGGCTGCTGGCATGACAACACCGTATGGCGTGGCGAGCGAGCTCGGGCCATTCGTCCATTTTGGATACCCAGAAGTCTATTGGGTCCGGCACACATACAAAAAACATCGGAGGTCACCCATTAGGCTTCTGCCACCTTGCCTGCTGCTGCTGCTACGGCTACTTGGCACTCTACTGCTGTCACTCCGCTGACTGTATGTTCCACCGTGACATTTGAAGAACGTGAAGCAGACGCAACAGATGTCTCCAGTTGATCAATCCGCAAGGTCTCCATTTCCTGCATTTTACTCACTATTTGGGTTGGGTGGAAGGAAAGTGCTGAGTTTTTGTTTTTGGTACCGGGGATCCAGGAGGTGGCCACCCAGTAACTGTTGGTTCATTTTGATGCCTTAATGCGAGGATCATGTTGGATGCAAAATGTGAGCATCCAAGCACCCATGTGAGAGATGGAGCCTTGATTCTCCCGAAGCCTCTGGTCGAGGGCACTAGCAAACTCATCTTCTCCTCTTCCTCCTCCGCCTCAAATTCGCGCCAACCTCTTTCCAAGGCAGGAACGTCGTGTAACGTTCTGGTGTTCTAGGAATACCTCTTCCTCCTCCTCCTCCTCGCTACCTCCGGCACAGCTTCAAGCATGGGTATAAAATCAGTCCTGACTTGCCCCTCAGTATGATGCACCCTGAAGCTGAGGTGCCGCCTTGCACTATCTCCTGGACCCCCGAACCACTGCCTAATGAAGACTGATAAAATTTAGAACTGTCGGAGCCTTGTGATTCGACGAGAGAAGCTCCGTGTCCGCGATCTGTTACCGTCTCCTGGCTCCGTCGCTGGCGGGACCTGATGTTTCAGAGTGTCCAACGATTGTTCCAGAACTAAGATCCCCACAATGCTTCCATGCTGAAATGCATTGTCCGCCTGACCATTTGGTGCTTCTTCCAAAACTCGGCAAGGATGGTGCAGATGCTTCTTTACACCTGCCTCCACTCACGGTGGTTCAAACACCCCGAGGTCCGTACCGCGCTTGTCAGGCCATGTTTCACTTTCGTACTGCATAATGGCATTGCTGCCTGCTCCACAATGCTGGAGCATGTGGAGGGATTGGAATTCCAGCGGTTGCTCATACGTCAACAATTGAGACGGTTGATGGAGATGCCGAGCTGACGCTGCAACGCACCAGGGCGGGACAAAGGCAGGGTGCGAACGCGGAAGTGCGAACTCAGACCTCGAGCCTTCTTCAGCAGGCAGGTCCAGACCCGAGAAGCGTAGAATCACTTTAAAATTTCCTGGACGACTCGCGGGAGAAACTACATGACATGTGCCAATTCAACGATGTGCTCCAGCCTACCGATCTTAAGGGCGCCACAGATTTTCGCCCGATATCCACACCACGCTGCCCTGGGGGCACCAAGGTTCTTGTCACCCAGCCAGCGCTCCGGTCTCGTGTGCGAGATCGTCCACAGCTCCTGACCTGTGTGTTGACGGCTCCAAGACAGATTAATTTCAACATTGCCCTGGTTTCTCTGGGCCCGTGATTCCACCAGAGGACCTTGGGAAAGAGACCCTGCACCATCCCTGCGGTTTTTGAATAGCTTGCGCCGACCTGAGAGCCACCGTCACCCCCAGAGCATCCACCCAGCTCACCCAGTGAGCTGTCACAAGATATAGCGCCTTGGCCGTGCTTACTAGTCCATGGTCGGTGGTGAGATTGACTTTCCGGCACATATGCAACAACGCGCCTTGGAAATTTTTTAATGACACGTTGCTTGGCCAGGCAAGGGACAGCTTTTCTGGCAAAGAAATGCCTGCTCGGCATTCTGGTATTGGGGGCAGTCAAGGTGCCAATGGACTGCGGAACCCATTCTTGTCCACCAACGAAAGGCAACATTTCCAAGGCCAAAAAGCCTGGCAATGCCACATACCAGGCTTTTTTTGCTTTGGGATGGTTTGGGTAAAGTGTTTCTTCTGCTCCAAACCTGGAAGACTTGTAAGGCTGGTCTGGCTAGACTGCCCGCTGTAACGGCGTGCAGGTTCGACAAACTGGCGGGAGGAGAAGGGATAGTATGGGTCTCTGGTGGTGCTGGTGGTATTCGGGAGAACGTGGGAGGCTGAAGCGGAGGTTGAACCCTGATCATGAACTCTGAGAAACATGGCGACTGAGGACGCTTGGTGGTGGCGAGGAGGAGGAGGGAGACGGAGACAGAGGGTGTGAATAGTTGGTTAGGAAGCCCGGCGTCGTCTGGCCTTTTTTGGCCCAAGTGTTTGCCTCCATTATCAACTCATGCAGTTCGCTGCATGTGCTAACATGTTGTGGTGGTAAACACCTA
>JAODAL010079020.1:0-12716 GCA_025379985.1 Phyllomedusa bahiana | reverse complement strand
CTGCGAGCGTTATGGTGCCGGCCACGGCCGTTGCGACGAAAACATCAGCTAGTTTTAACATATTACTTTGTATTTCTTATGTTACACAGAGTGTGAACTGAGGTCCTTCCTTCACTGTGTGTTAATTGTCACTGGCAACGCCCATGGCCAGGAAACCTCAGCTCACCCTTTTAGATAAACTGTTGTGTTGCGCTTGAATTGACAGTTTTGTTTCCTATCCAGTTTTTTGTTCTTTCACCAATCAACCTCTGTTCTCGTGTTCGCCGATTCTCTATTTAAGGATTTCTTTACCAGTCACCTCGTGCCTGTTATATGGGGTTCTACTACTGTAACTTTAGCTTGCTGTTCGCTTCATTGTTGGAATTTTCTGTTACCTGACTTTGCTTGGGCTTCTTACTATTTCTTGCTCCTCCTGATTTTTTTATACATTGCCCGACAGTTACCGACTTGGCTCGTCTTACGTTTTTCTCTTGAGTCTTCTCTGATTTGGTACTGCACTTACCGCTTGTTGCTCCCTAGCCCTTGCTTGCATGTCGTTCCCTTATTGTAGTTTTGTATTTGTGTGTCTGTGTCGGTGTGTTTCGACGTTATTCAGTTTTATAGTGTTCAGTCTTAAGCCTGGTTGGGGGCGCCTTTTTAAGGAGTCGGGTAGGGGCTACCCCAAAATGGCAGGGGAGTGGTTGGGACAGCGTCAGGGCCTCACTCTGTCTGTTTATTCTTGTGGGTTTCCATGACTCCGGATCCTTACAACCTTGATTGTGTCCCATTGTGGTATACTGTGGCGGTAATTGTAAAAACAATTTTAGGAACAAAAAAGAATGTAAAATGAATTATTCAACTTAAATACCTTGTCTCCTTTGGCCTGAACGAAAAGTTGAGCTTTGCGTCCTTTCTCTGACTTACCCACTCATTTCTTCTTACTTTTTGAGTTTATTGTCTTGCATATTCTTTGTCTGTTACTTGATTTTAATTTGTATTTTTTAATTTTTCCAGATATGATACGTTTGGCATCAATGTGACTAACACCTTTTCTGCCTATTCCTGCGTATGGACTAACCCCATCGTTTATGAATTAATGTCGCTGTCCTTTTTTTCTTTTTTTTGTGTTTCATTTCGATACATGTTTTATATAGCACACGTCATTTTATCACATTTGCATATTAGTTTTTATGTTATTGTGTATTATCACATATTGTCCTATTATAATTCACTGCATTATTTATTCACTTTTCTGATCATTTCATTCATTCACTGATATATAAAAACACATCAAGGCTTTTTCACCCAGCTAAGATTATTTTAGCTCTTCACACTTATCACTTTCATGTTGTTTATTCATTTCTTTATTGTATGGGGTCCTTCTAGCTTTGTGCAGGTGCCGTGCGCCTGCGCCGCGTGCGGCTCGGTGCCTCTCTCATCTTCCGGCGTCCTTGTACGCGCGTTGCCTTGACCACGGATGCGACGCCACAAACACTCCGGAGCATGCGCAGTTGAGTGGGATCGCCGGAAGTGGGGCGGTGTCCGTCCGGACTCGCGCCGCCGACGCATTCCTGCCCCACACAAAAAAAAAAAAATTTTTATTTCCCCCCCTTTTTTAAGGTTTCAGGTGCTAGGTGTTTAGGTGTTTGTTACAAACATATGTAAGATCTGCTTGGGCCGTATTCTTATGTCCTTTGATGAAAGCTTATTTTAGCGAAAAACGCGTCGGCACGGGAAAATACACAACGTCTTGTTATCTCTACCCTCAGTTGATGGGTAATACTATTGATTCATTTGGATCTATGTAAATAATCATGTGTTTACTATTGTCCACTATTTGTTATCTCTATTTGGGGGTATTTTTCAGTGAGAGTTTATAGTGGTGACTATTATTATATTTTTATACCCTTTCGCCTTTATAGATATCATTAAATCTAAAGGTCAACTTGATTATAAGGTTTTTGTTACATTGGTAGAGATGGACCTTTTTTGGTATCCCTTTGTGCTATACAATGTTCTTATTCCACTAAATTTAGTGATACCTATGTATTGCTGAGTCCCTTTTTTTATTGGTTTTCCTCTTTTTTGTATTTTTTATTTTTGTGTATTTGTCGTTGGTAATTTTATGTAATATGTTAATACAATTTTGTAATATTTTATTGGGATAAGACTCCATTTTCTTTTTGTTTATCATGTTAAATGGAAAAAGGCTGGGTAAAAGTGACATGGAGAAGGTACCTTGGGAAACTCCTGCGAGGACAGTAAACTAATTGTAGCAGCCGAGTGTCGGACGCAGCTGCCAAGGCAAATAGGATCTTGTGGGTGCATTAAAAGGGCATAGAATTACATGATGAGAACATTATTCTCCCATTATACAAGTCACTGGTTAGACCACACATTGGAATATTGTGTACTCAGTTTTGGGCACCAGGTGCACAGGAAAGACATTGTAGAGCTTGAACAGGTAACAAAAGGCGGCGGGCTGCACAAAAGAATAATAAAGGAATGGAGGACTACAAGACCCAAGACAGATTAGCAAGATTAGGGTATTTAGTTTAGAGAAAAGACGCTTCGGGGGGACATAATAAATATGTTTTAAATACATCAAGGTCTATATCGAGGATATCTCTCCAAAGATTTATTTATACTCAGGCTTTATCTAGAACAAGGGGGCTTCCTCTATGATTGAGGAACGGGAAAGTTTTACGCATAAACATTAGAAAGGGATTCTTTACTGTTAGAGCAGTGAGACTATTTGGAATTCCCTGCCAGGGAAGTTGTCATGGTTGAATTCAATTAACAGAGTTCAAAAAGAGTTGGGATGCATTTCTGGAGCGTAATATATATAACAAGTTATAGTGTCTAGGATTCTGGGAGGGGTCACAATTGAGCCAGGGATTTTTTTCTGATTGCCCGATTGGAGTCTGGGATGGAATTTTTCCCCTAAAATGGAGAACAATTGGCTTCTTACCTATTGGGTTTTTTTGCTTTCCTCTGGATTCAACACCTTAGCACAACATTTCCTGAACTGCATGGACGTCTTGTTTTTTTCGGCCTTACAAACTATGAAAACTATGTTCATTTGAGATCTCAGATTTTACATACGAGGGAATTTTGGTCCTCATCTGTGTTATCTATCGATTATATATAATGAGTGCGATTCCATGGACCTCTCAAATGATTTTACAACTCATTACCGACAACCCTGACCGCCGCTAACATTCCCGCCGGACAACTCAACGCACTTCAGGGCGGGCTCTCGCTGGTCCAGCCAGAGAACTGAGACCGCTGTGAAAACGGACACCACGACTCTGCATCCTCAGCTCCTCCCGCCTTTGTGTGATTGTAGGGTGACCTCGGCCACCAGGACTTCTCCAAACCATGCTCCATGTCGGGGTCAGCGACGGGAGTGGGCGGACTTAAGTGCACGGCCGCCAATCTTGGCCTTCGTATGGAGGGCTGGGGGTATAAACTCACATAGGCATGAAGGTGGGGGTTATTCTCCTAACGCTCAAAAAGTGCTCCAGGGCGAAATTAGAAGAGGCCCACTGGCAGAAGTAGCTGGGAATCTAATGCAATGACTCATCGCTAAACAAGCAGGTGGGAGCCATATTGCCACCAGCACAGCTCCATGTTTGTGTAACTGACATTTTATTGCCGCGATCTTCTAATTAACAAACTCTCCCTAATGCCCTGCTATTTTTTTTTTTTCTTTAAAAAAACCACCCCCCTCTGGCGGGGCCACGCCTTTTTTTAATTCACTACCAAATAGCATGGTGCCCTCATGAGCTTATGGAAAAAATATATCAGTAAGATGTGGCTGCAAAAAAATATGGCTAGCAACCTCTAACATAACGATATAAGCACAAATGCTAGAGGTGTCTAGTCGGAGCGTTCCCTAGTGCTACAAACTCAAGATCGGAAGTACAAGGGCACCATAGCAGACCACCTTCCTAATATCTGGCTTACTGACATGGACTGTTTCCCCAGCGATACAGACGGAAAGCAGACCCCGGTGTATAAAACCCCCTCAGACTCTCATTACTATACGGGCCCAACTGCCCGACCCCCAGGCCAGAATCCTCTGGGCCACGATTTTGAAGCCCTCCGTCGGGCCGGTCGGAAATGACAAATCTCAGCTGATTTGCAGGTGTCATTAACGGCGTCGTAACAAGGCTGGTGCCAGGTGAAAGATATGTGAAGATACATACCGAGAGGCTCGACAGCCATGACGTCCTTATCCAAGAGCTTAAAGAGGACGCCGACAAAACCCGATCTCAACTTTGTGACATACTCCAGGAAAATAAGTGCTTGAATGATAAAATAGAAGACTAGAGAAACCAGAATTCCAGGCGGAACAAACTTCAGGTGATCCTGGGTTGATTCAGAGTCCGATTCCGCCCAAGAACCCTTAGCTATGCTTTGCGCAGGGAATTACCAAAAGGCCCTAGACCCTTACACACCTGCAAGATGGGAAAGGGCACTTCGACTACGGTCCTGACTTTGAAGAAGCGGGCCCCTGTACCGAACCCTGGCGATAGCTCTACATCATTTATGAGGGACAGGCCCCGCCAGATAAAATAATTAAGTATCTTGACTTCACGGACAAAGTCGAGATCCTGAGAGCTTTTAAACGTATGAAGTGCAGCAACCTGATTTTTCAAAGGGGAAGGATAAATCATCATCTTTGAGATTGTATGTGACGCAGTAAGGGTGGTTAGAATGAGAGTGCGTTTCCCCAGTGTGGCATCTATACCTGATCAGGTAGACGATTAAGGTTTGCTCATTGCGTATTACCTGGCATATCCTGATGGATATTTATAGAATGGCAAAAACGTCCTAATTTGTCCTTCCAGGCTGAGGCGAGAAATTATCTAGAGGACCGTAAACTTGTCAACTCCAGACCCCCCTCCATCCCTCAGATTTCGGATCATCTTCTGCTTCCCCTAGTGGGCTTGACCTCGCTTCCAGGGATGACCTTCAGGCGAGGGAGGACACATTGAAACATTCCGGCCTCTCAAACAAGCCGATCAGTCGAAAGACCAACGCAAGAGACAGACTTCAACGGATATGGTTCCGTTGACTTACTACCTAGTCACTGCTTGCAAGAGCTATTTCGCCCTGTAAAACTGGCAACATTATATATTCCCGGGGTACTCGATGGACAGCAAAACTCATTCTTCGCTATTCAGATGCTACTTTGGTCTGGACACTGCACGATATCCTTTATATGAGAATGCATATGCCCCGACACTTTGAGGAACAGTGGGGAATATACCATCTGCCCCGTTTCCCCATTTCCCCTGTCTCTCTAAGTGGCAGCTCCTTAGACCACCCCTGCTACCACTTTGTTGCAGGTTGTGTGGGTATGGTTGCTGAGGAATAAACCGCACTGGATTGTTTTGATGATTCGCCTTTAAGACACTCTGGACAGGCCACGTAGTCTATGAAGAACCCCCTGCTATATCGAGTATCAGCCTTGTTCTGGCTTGGTACAAGCTATACCAGGTTTGATGATGATTATCTGTTGACTTGGGATATCCCTATGAATGTTTACACGTTATTATAAGTGTTTATGCTCACTCCCTTGAGGAAAAAAGTGAAGTCTAATAGCACATCCCACTGAAGAGGAGGAGCTTTAGATCCTCCCCTTCAGAGTGCCTAAGGCCACATGGCCATTCTCTTTAGTTGTAGTTATATTTTTGTATTTTATCCACCAGACGAGCTGAGGTACTAAAATATTTCTAGTTTGCGCGGAATTGAAAAGTGGTAACTGGAAACGTCAACATGGTTTGCGATCAACGAGCAAACGTAAGATGGTTCTGAGGCATTTAAAACGCCTGAAGGCTGATATAGCCCTTCTACAAGAAACGCATCTAACAGAAGCTGTCTTCTTCAGGATGAGGGGCCCCTGGGTGGGGCAGATATATGGGTCCAGCCATTAATCACAAAGCAGGGGTCCTTACATTAATTGGCAAACACTTTCAGGGGACTGTAGTCCATCATGAACATGACTCTGAGGGAAGATGGAGCAACGTTAAGAGAAAAATTGTGACAGAGTTATTTCTCTTTCATAAGTTATGGCCTAAAACACGAAAAAGTGAAGACTTCCTCAAAAAAATAATGCCTCCTATCTTAAAAGATGATAGTGACTTCAAAGTAATTAGTGGCGACTTCAATGATGTAGTTTCCACTCTAGAGGGGAGCAGGAGTCAGAGGAGCTTCCCTGACACATAATACAGCGCAGACCTCCTCCCCACTAGCTGACTTTATTACTACTTTGAACGTTTGTGATTCAATGGTGATGCTAAACCGGAGGGCATGGGAATAACTCATTCTTTTCACAAACCACAAGGCCATGGTCTAGAGTCGATTACATTTTTATGTCCCACAATTTGTTCTCTAGGTAGATAGGATGGATGTTTGAGAAGAGATGGTCAGTATCGGACACTCGCCCATGTTCAGTACAATAGCAGATAATTAAAAATTCCTGCAAGGATCTGATTACCCTCTGGAGGTTCCCTTCGTATCTAACTAAGGAAGAGGGAATTTCTTGTACCATTTTCCAGGGGTGAGGGGCAGGAATACCAACATTATAATGAAAGTCATTCTGCCACCCCCTAGCTATACTGGGATGCTGCAAAAGCAGTATTAAGAGGGAAACTGATAGCATACGCATCTCGATTTAAGAAACTAACTAAGGAAAAGATAGCATCATTAAGCAATGAACTTCGTAGTACTTATGACACCTTTCTCTCTAGCCCTTCTACCGCCAACAAAGCCAAATGGGCTGCAGCTAAACACACATACGAATCCTGGCTAGAGAAGCGCGAGCTCCAGAGACTAACTAAAAAAGAGGCCTCTCTATTTAGATACGGTAACAAGTCCGGAAAGCTCCTGGCAAATTTTGCCAAGGGCCCCCATTCCCCGAGCTCCATCCTGGCACTGAAAAACCAAGAAGGGATCCTTAAAAGAAAGGGAGAGGAGGTGACTGAAATTCTTTGTTTCTTCTACTGTACAAGCAGCTCTATACAAATGAGAAACTGGATCGTCAATTCTCCAAAAACTGGCTAAAGTTATAATTGATTTCCTGGCTCTCTGCAGGACGGTGATTTAACTGGCGCCGGTGGCTCGTCCCTAGGGCCCCAATGACTGCCCTGAAATCATAAAAAACCATTTCCAAACTGAAAAATAACAAAGCTCCGGGCCCAGACGGCTTTACTGGGGAATTCTACAAAACCTTAATATCGAAAAATTTCACCAACCTTACTGGCATTATACAACTCTTATCTAGATGGCAGCAACATCCCAGCAGAAATGAATACAGCATACATTAAAGTTATCTCCAAAGCGGACAAAGATCCACTTTTAGCAGCCTCCTACCATCCTATATCCCTAATTAATGTGGATCTCAAACTTTTAGCAAAAATAATGGCAGATCGTTGGCCAAATTTCCGCCAAAACTTATAGGGCAACTCCACCAAGTCGGTTTTGTCAAATGGTAGAATCAGCAGTAGCAAAACATACGATAAGTGCTGCTTGTACAAGATAAAGTTAGGAGACAACCGCAGCACCATACCCACTCGGCACTTCTGGCCATCGACACCGAAAAGGCCTTTGATAGCGTTTACTGGGGCTGGTTAGACAACGTATTAGATAAAATAGGACTTACAGACACATTTCGAACTTTTCTTAATACTCTCTACCATAACCCAGTGGCCAAGATCTATGTCCCGGGCTTTATTTCCAAACCTTTCACGTTAGAACGGGGGACGAGACAGGGATGCCCACTTTCACCGTACCTTTTTGAATTTGGCAATCGAACCTCTGGCCAGATTCCTGACGACTTCCAGCACTTTTGAAGGTATAAAGTGCAAAGAGCAAGAGCTCAGCTGGCTGCTTTGCTGTATTATTTTCTTCTGTAAAATCCAACCCTGAAGAGATTTATCAAACTGTTTCACGAGCTTCGTAACCGTTTCTACTTTGCAGGTTTTAAGATTAATGAAACTAAGTCCGAAATCTTGAGAATTGCCACGTCCGCCAAACCCTTCTCCCTGTCCCACCTGGATACCCAGCTACGGATTGCCACTATTAGTGATGAGCGATTACGTTGACTATCGTCATCGGGTCGATAGTCGATATCGGCAATTACCAATTAAGACATCACGATAGTCGATTACTAGCCATTATCAGACGCGATGGACCATTAAAGTCTATGGGAGAGCAAACAACACCTTCATTCTTCTACAGACGACATCACGCAGGGCTGGAGAAGCTGGAATTAACATCACAACAACAGTCAACTGGATACGTGCTACATCTTAGGCAACCAAACTTAGGTTATAAAAGGCCACAGAAAAAAACTTCAAGACCATTCCACTATCCCTGTTTTGCACCACACCAGCATGGACCTTAACCCTGCATGGACCACAATTAAAAAGTGCAGAAGGCAGTTATGGATTTTGAACCATCATTTTTACTTTAACTGGGACATTGAATATCCCTGTCCTGGACGCAGGCTGAGCCCCAAACCCTGCATGGACCCCAAGATTAAAAAGTGCCGGAAAAAAGGATTCTTTCAACCACCATTTAGTTGAACTGAACCATTGGACTATATCTGTCTGTACTGCGCCTAGTATGGACCATTAAAGCTGTCTGGCCCCACAGATTAACAAAGTGCCGGGAAAAAGGAGTTCTCTCTTGATCCACCATATTTTACGTTGAACTGGGACATTGACTTTATACACTGTCCTGGGACCACAGCATGAGTCCCACAACCTGATGACCCCCACTATTTAAAAAGTGCGGAAAAAGGAGTCTTTCCAAACCACCATTTTCAGTATCACGGACATTGACTATATCTGTCCTGGGCACAGCATGACCCTAAACCTGTACTTGAACCCCAAATTAAAATAGTTGCCGGGAAAAGGAGTCTGTGACCCATCATTTTAGTTGAACTGGACATAAAAACTATATTATGTCTGTACCTCACAGTTATGACATTATTAACCTGTCTGGCACACAGATTAAAATAGTGCTGGGAAAAGGAGTCTTTCAACCACCATTTAGTTGAAATGGACATGGACTATACCTGGTCCTGGACCGCAGTATGACCATTAACCTTTCTGACCCCCAAATTAAAAAGTAGCGGAGAAAGGAGATCTTTTGGACACCATTTTAGTTGAAACTGGCATTGGACTAGTTACCTGTCCTGGGCCACAGCATGAGCCCATTAAACCAGTTTGAACCCAAATTAAAAAGTGCCGGGACAAAGGAGTCTTTGGAACCAGGACCCATTTAGTTGCGAACTGCGTCATTAACTGATATCTGTCCTGTTACCGCAGTAACTCCAGTGATGACATAACCCTGTCGACCCCACAGATTAAAAAAGTGCGGAAAATAGGAGTCTTTACAACCACCTTTTTAGTTAACTGGACATTGTCTATATTGTCCTGGGCAACAAGCTTTGAAACCTACCCTGCATGACCTCCACATTGTAAAAAGTGCCGAAAATAGGAGTATTTCAACCACCATTTTTAGTTTCACTGGACATGGACATATCTGTCCTGGGCCACGCATGACCCTAAACCTGTTTGACCCACAGAGCACAAGTGCGCACTATGCTATTCTTGTTACAGTGAACTTCATTTACGGATATTTTTTGGTTACACTGACATTTGTTTACAGGAAATTATTTAGGGAACGTTTTATTTATAGTTTTACATTATTACCATTGTTGCTTTTTTTTCTGTGTGTGATACACATGAAACATACACCCCTCTTCCCTTGCAGTTTTTAAAAGGTATTTTTTTACATATCGTAGATGATCCAAAAAGAGAAATCGGGGGGGAGGTACAATCGGGGGCGCACAATAGTGAAGATGAAAAAAAGGGGGTTGTTGAAAATTGGGGTATTTTGGCTTCCCTTTTGAGGTTGCGTTTCGTTTTATAGAGGACAAACTCTCATTTGCGCTTGCGGGGTTTTTGGGATCCCCCGTACCCCAATTTATAAAGGCTCCCATGGTCCAAGGGGTTGGGGGTTCGGGTGAAAAACCCCCGGAAAAAAGCCCTGTTTTTAAAAGGTAAAAAATGGCGGCCCCGGCCCCACGGGGGAACGTGAAATAACTTTTAGCCGTGGTAATGGTTAGTTAAAAAAAGTGTCTTTATTCTTAAAAAAATGTTGGGGTGTATAACCCCCCCAAAATATTAAAAACAGGGGGACGCAAAAAACCCAATGCTTTTTCCTGCGGTAAAACCGGCCCACTTTCTCAAGGGGGGTTTAAAAACTGAAAGGGAAAGGGGTTTACTGTGTTATTTAAAAGGATGTTATTTTTTTTATAGGCTAAATTTTGAATCGTCAATCAAGGGTTTCCCCGGGAGCCGGAATGATTGGGATAAAGGAAGGGAATCGGGTCATCATTGACGGGGCTTTCGAAAACCCAAAGGATAGATGTGTCGGTAAAATGTTTTGGAGCGCGGTTTAACATCAATAAATTTTTTTGGGGGTGTTAGTTTCTACAACCGGGAGACCTCCGTGGAGAACTCGTTTTTGGGGGGTTTGGGAAGACGATGCTTTTTAAAATAAAATTTTTTTGAAATACATTTTTTTTTTACTTTTTTTAGGGAAAAGTATAACCTTTTTGAAAAAATTATGAAAACTGCCCTTTAAAACATGTAAAAAACACACTAAATTGTGGTAGGGGAAAATTCTAAAAAATTTAAAAATATATTTCTTTATTTTAAAAATTTTACTTTTATTTATGCTTATTTGAAAATTTATTTATTTTTTTTTTTAATTTAAAGGGTTGTGTTTAAATTTATTATATTATGTATTAAATTCTTGTGCTGAGTAATGCAAAAACCGGGGTAAAAAGGGATAAAATTGGGTAAAAACAGAAATTTTCAAAAATATAAAATTTACTCTTATTGGCCCAAATAAAAATTATGCCGGGTATTGTGTGAGCGCCTTTTCACGGAGGGAGTTTATCTCCTGTGCGTAGTACTTAACTCCATATTCACTGTATTTTGGTGAAAAAAAACTAAAGGGATTGTTGTACCCAATCAGAATGGGGCGGGTGTTATGAATTGGCAATGGTAAGAGAGCTTTCTCTATGAGAATTAAAAAGGGGAAAAAAATTGAAGGCGTTTTTTGTGCATGAAATGATTTGGCCCTCAGATGAGAGCGGGATTACGGATTGGCCAATGGCAGAAGGAGCTATACCTATGTGAAATAACATGGGGAAATTTAAAAGGGCGCTTTTCGATTGACAGACTATCTAGCCATCAGGGGGAAAAGGGTTTTGGAATGCCCAAGGGTAGGGGAGTACTCTAAATTAAAAAATTTACAGGGGGAAACTGAGCAGAGGGCTCGTCTAGTGACAGGCCGAAAAACCATCGGGGTGTAGCTGTTTAACATTAGCCAATGGTGGGAGGCTTTCTCAATGTAAAATAACATGGAAAAAGAGGGGGGGCTCTTTCAAGTGAAAGGACCGAAAAAACCAATCAGGAGTAGAAAGTTTAAACATTCCCCAATTTGGTGAGAGAGCTACTCTCTATAGACAATAACCGTAAAAAAAACCCAACGTTTATCTGTAAGTGTAGAATTCCCAATTTAAGTGAACAGGGTTTTTAGAGACCAGTAGTAGTGGAATTTGTCTCTGGGAAAATACATATAAAAACCTGTATAGAAGGCTTTGGATGTGTGGGTTCGTCCTGAACCCTGTGCTGAGGATACCGCAGCGGAGGGCTAGTTATTTTAAAAATGTTCTGGCCGTGTGTTACGTTCTTAAGTTATGAAGTGTATAGACCCCCAAGATTTGAGTATATTGGCGGTTTCAACGTATAACTTCCTCATGTCTTTTTTCTTTAGGTTTCAGAGTCTTCAATCTGTATATCCCAAAAAATTTCCTTTTTGCAAGTATGGAAATTATTTGTGGGTTTTGGGATGTGGGGTTTAAGGGTGTTTTGAGATATTAAAATTTTTTGGGGTATAAAAATTTTCAGTGGAGAGCTACATTTGTTTATAAAACCCTTCTTAAACAAAAGGTGACCATTTAATTTTTATGAAGCGCAAAAGGTGGTTCGCCAATTTTTGAAGGCGAAAGAGATTTTTCGTAGATTTGAAAAAAGGGTTTTGCATGTAAGGTTGAATTTGAAGGATAAGTAATATTTGTTACAGTGGGGGGTTTTATTTGGTGGAGGTTACATTATTATCCCTTTTTAAATTCAAATTTCATGCAAAAGCTCTTTCATAATCTCGTAATAGATGCTTTGTCCCTTCAATCGTTGGAGAACCAATGTGCGCTTCATTAAGATTAAATGGTCACCGTGTTGTGTTTGAAGGGTTATATAAAGCAAAATGTAGCTTTCCCCTCAAATTAGTACACCAGCGAATTTTTATGTCTCAAATCACTTGTAGACCCATCCGATAAACCCCCAAAATTCCCCTACATTGCGAAAGGGAAAAGTTTTGGATTACAGATTGAAGATTGCAACCTAAGGTTTAAAAGACATGATGGGAAATTTTGTTGAAACCGCCTTTTATATCAAATCTTGGAGGGTCTATAACTTATTATCATTAAGAAAACGTAACCATCGAGCCCCAAAACATGTTTAATAAATCCCCCTCCCCTGCGGTATCCTCAGGCACGACGGTTAGGACGATCCACACAGTCCAAAGCCTTCTAACATGGTTTTTATATGTACTTCCACAGAGAGCAATTCCATCTACAGGGCCCC
>JAODAL010079019.1:0-12717 GCA_025379985.1 Phyllomedusa bahiana | reverse complement strand
ATATAGGGTCAGTGACTGGTAACCAGCCAATTACCGGCGCACTGGCCCTTTAAGAGAGAGGAGACTGGCGCGCCTAAGGGGCCGGGAGCGCGCGCCCGACGGCCGTGACGAGCGCGCCTGGAGTCAGGAGCGGGGGTCAGGTAAGCTGTTATGTACCGCGGGACGAGCGCGGCCACGGACCGGACCACGGACCGCACCGCCACTCGCCCGCGGCACACGAGACGGGGCCGGGGAGCGAGCGGAGCCGCAGGCCGGGGAGCGAGCGGAGCCGCAGCCCGGGGAGTCTGCGGCGCCGCTCGTTACAGTTACCCATCCGGGGTGTAAGAGACTACTACTTATTGGCAATGAAGGCTGGCAAGTTACCCATTAAGGGTATATGAGACTACTTATGAAGGCTAATATGTTACCCATCTGGCGTGTAAGAGACTACGGGTATGTTCACATGGCATATTTGAATTACATATTTTGGTAAGCATTCCAAAATACATATTTAACCATGTTCCATTTCAGTCAGATCTCATTGATTTCAATATAAAATACACACCGTCGTTCACACAATACGTATTTTACATATGTAATTGTATTGCGTTTACAATTGTATATCCTACACCGGGCGTACTATACCACCACCCGTCTCCACAAATTTAAGCCCGTGCTTCACCCACACTCTGGTACTCACTGCCCCAACACATCAGACTCTCCTCCACTTTCACCAGCTTCAAAAGGAAACTGAAAACCCATTTCTTCAGGCTTGCCTATAACCTACACTAATCTTGCTGTCACCACTTCCTCCTCAAACATGTTTGCCCCTCTCCTCCTGTCTCTTTCCCCCTCCTTGTAGATTGTAAGCCCTCGCGGGTAGGGTCCTCTCACCCTCTGTCGTGCCAATTGTCATTCATTAATTATCACTGTACTTGTTTGACTTATGTAATGTATGTAACCCCCTCGAATGTACAGCGCCCTGGAATCAATGGCGCTTTAAAATAAAATAAATAATAATTTCCCGACATATGCCCGATATGCTTCTCTGTACCGGGCACTTTTTTCCACTTGTTGTGGGCCTGCCCCAAGATCAGGGCTGTGGAGTCGGCAAGCCAAAGCCCCGACTCCGACTCCTCAATTTCCCAAACCTCCGACTCCTGAATCCGACTCCTGACTCCCTCATACATGGAGTCAGGAGTCGGATATGTTACCCATTACAGGTGTAGGAGAATACTTGTGAAGGCCGATATGTTACCCATCCGGGGTGTAAGAGACTATGACTTGTTTCTGGCAATGAAGGCGTAAAGAGCTCTCTGACCTGTAAAATGTCTCATGACCATAAGATACTGAGGGTTCAGATCAGGCACCATTCCTGTGTAACCGGTTTCCATTGCAACAAAACATCAGCAACTGGTAGAGACAATGGATGTGATAGCTCACTTCTTTTAGGGCATGGTCACATGGCTGATTTGGGCACAGATGCTGACACAACATAAATACTGAACCCGTGTTAGATGCAGGGGCCAAATCTGACTGCAATCTGCTTTACAATGTTCCCAATGTAAAATCGCTGTTGCAGTGCTGAAATGAAGTGTCATGTCAATTCCTGAGGCATTTGCAGCCATCAAGCCTCACATAGTAACTGGAGGCTGAAATCTGCCTCTAAATTCAACTGCAAATCCACGTCAACAATTGAAAATCTGTGACTAAAATCCGCACTGAATCAGCATTTTTTCCATGTGGATTCTACTCAGATTCTGTGCTGAAAATCAGCTGTGTGAACATCCCCTCAATGTCCTGCACATGGCCGCGCTACTGAGAATACTATAGGGCCACTGCACGTCATGTAGGCACATAGCTTTGATCTCAAAATCCATAACTAACCAGAATTATGCCGCACTCCATCACATGTCGTATTATAGAGCGAGAAAACATAAGAGAGAGACAGCTTTACTAGAAAGGTTTGCTTTTTAATGTTTCAAACCTAGAAGTTCAGGTTTTGCTGCAATTCAAGTGACTGGATTCTTCAGACAGACCATGAATATCTGATTGGGGTCCCAGAAATGGCCTATAACCCTAAGATTCCTCTTTTCAAGTGTTCCCTCCACGGAGTGAAAGTGTACCGACACCTTCATGGGGGTACCCCGGGGGGTGCTATGGCGACCCTTCAGGAGCACATTGACATAGTGACAGACAAAAACTGGTAAGGGTATGTTCACATGGGCAAATTTCGGTGCGCATTTCGCGTTGTATTTGTGCTCTAATACAAGCGAGATGCGCGCCGAAATTTATGTAACCACATTTCTATAAGAACTATGGATTACACCTCCTCTCCCCGCTCGAAAATCATTTATTGTACGCCGGGGAGATAAGTGAAAGTCAATTACTTGCGCGAATACGACCCGAGAAATGAATAAAGGGTCCGGGGGGTCCGCCCCCTCCCCCCCCCCCACCCCCCCGCGGGAGTACACCGATTAGGGGCAAAATTTTGGGGCCGTACTTACGCGCCCCAATTCGCCGGTGAAAAACCCTAACGGTTGGGGGCCTCAGATGCTGGGGTGTATGGGTCCCTGAAGTTGCTGGTGTGAAGAGAAACTAAACACAACTATACCAAAGTACTTGATATGGGTACTTGAAATTCCACAGACATGTATTCTCAAAGAGATATACCCCAATAATAAATCTGTGTTAAAAAATAAACTTTTAATATATACCATAAAAATTTGGTAGGAATGAGCCAAGACCAATATCCCAAAAAAAATACATACAAAAACCCCAAAGGGGAGGAGCCGTAGGGGTAGTAGATAAAAACCTATAAAACCTACAAAACCTATCCAGTTCCCTGACCAAAATCAGGATTGTGCCCCGATAAAGGGCGGTCCCGTCCGGTCCTGCCCCTTAAAACTGTTACCCTTACTCGCTATGGTGAAAAAGCCGACATGTTTCGAGCCCCTTAATCACATCGCTTCAGGGGACGGAAGGGAAAGTCTCCCAAATGAAGAAAAAAGGAAAAAACTGCAAAAAATTTTTTAATAATTCAGTGCAACAGTGTATACAGAAGAGAAAAAAAAGAAAAAAAAAAAAAAAATTCACATATATTTAGTTTTAATTGTGAAGTGATAAAAATCCAAGCCCAGGTCTAGCCCGGAAAAAAACCCCTTGGTCTATTTAGTCTGGACATCCCGTCAGCGACCCTTAATAGGGGAAACCAGTATTCCCTAAACAAAGGTGTTCCAAAAGTTTATTGTAAAGTAGGGAACATAAAGGGTGCTTCAGCACTCCACTTGGGACCTGGGGAAATACCCCAAAAGATTTTGTTGGAGTATGGTCATCCCAAGGATAAATGCTATTAGGAGAAAAAATATGCTCAAAGGACACATTCAATATTCTCATTTTTCAATGGATCCAACATTGAGCCCCTTTCCTCCCCCAGAATTTCCGGCACAATAAAATAATAAACTCACTTGCCCTGTTTAAACCCTATCCTGCATACTTATGGGCATGCGTATAAAGGCAAATTAGAGTGAATACACGGGTCCAATCTAGTCCCCAGCGTAAAACAAGGTTACCCCTAATTACAATCCCCATCCTGCCATCCGGCGGATTTTATGGGTCAGCAGTCCAAGACATGGACATAGCCCCCAGGTTAGAACCCCAGAGCCCCCTTACTTTAAAAGGGGACTCATCAATCGTTTGGGTTCCTCTATCACACGGGGGGAGTCCGGATGGGTTATCCCAGCTGGCGTGTCCGTTCCCTGGCGCTGTGTACCACTGTGTTTGTCGGCCGCGCAATAATTCCCGGCCGCGGAGACTTCCGGTATCCCTCGTCACCGGAAGTGTCCGACAGACACTCGATCTCATTGCTGTTAACTGTTATAGACAGCACTATGTAACAATCAAATTTGTTTAATGCCAAGAAAAAAACTGTGTGTGGTTCCCATATTATCCCAGTCCCAATGGAGTGCTGATAGATCCATTTTAGTTACCTACTTTACAATACAAAATTTTGGAACACCTTTGTTTAGGTGAAACTGGTTTCCCCCCATTAAGGGTGCTGACGGATTCCAAACCCAATGACCAGAGAGGTGTATTTCCGGCTAGACCTGGGTTGGATTTTATCACATTCACAATTTAAACACTAAAAAATAATTGTGAATTTTTTTTTTTTCTTTTCTTCTCTGCTGATATACACTGTTGACACTGAATTTTGAAAAAAATTTTTTCAGTTTTCCCTTTTTTTTTCATTTTGGGGAGACTTTCCCTTACCTCCCCCCAAGCGATGTGATTAAGGTCATCGAAACATTGGGGGCTTTTCACCAAACGGGGTAAGGGTCAACAGTCTTTATAGGGGCAGGACCGGACGGGACCGCCCTTTTTTTTGGGGCGACAATCCTGTTTTTGGTCGGGGAAAATTTTAGTAGGTTTTTAGGATTGTATAGGTTTCATCTACTACCCGTACGGCTCCCCCCCTTTGGTGTTTTGTATGTTTTTTGGTGTGGGATTGTTTTGGGTTTGGCTCTTTTCCTAGAAATTTTTATGGTTTATTTTAAAAATTTAAATTTTTTAAACAAAAATTTATTTAGTTGGGTTTTTTTTTCCCCTTGAGAATACATTTTCTGGGGTATTTCAAGTACCCTATCAATTTCTTTGGTATAGTTTTTGTAGGGGGTTTATATATTTTTTATCTGCATATGCTTTGCTTTTTTCTTAAAAAAACTCTGACATTTTTTCAGTGTAAAAGGTTTGGTTATTTTGGGGAACTTTAAAAATATGCTTAAATTGCTCTGAAAATTGTGTTTGGGTTTAAAACTTCTGAAAGACTCGGGAAAAGGGGTTTTGCCATAAAAAAAGGGGAAGCAGCTTATTTTTTTAAAAGCCCGGGCCCGTTATGGGAAAAGTTTGTTGGTTGTAATATTCTTTTTGGGAAAAGAAGCTTTGCTGTCCTCTGGGCTCAGAAGCCAGCACCACATTTACTTCCCAAACACATGCAAGGGACCATGAAAAGCGTGGGAGAAAAAGAGAAGGAAGCAGCTTTTTGTTAGTGGGGGGACCCCTAGAAACCAAGGAAACTTGGCCCCCAAAAACCCTGTAAAAACTAATCTAAAAAGTTATCTGTCTAAAATTTGTGAAGGGGCGTTAAAAAAAAAAAAAAACATTTTTCTCCATTGTTTTTTTTCTATGTTCACACATTTGTTTTTAGTTATGCAGTATTTAAATTTAGGGAAAAACTCAAACTCCCCCCCCCCAAAAATTATACAACTTTTTTCCAAAATATTAAAAAGTCCTCATTCAAATGCTAAAAAAAAAAAAAAAAAGGTTATGGTTTTAAAAAAACAGGGGTGGGTTTTATTGATAAAAACAGAAAAAATTTTTTGCTTTTTCAAGTGGAACTTCGCCCCAAAGGGTATTCGCTTAGGGTTCTATTCAAAACAAAAAACCCCCTTTAAAAGTCAATGGGGGAAGATTTTTGGGTTTAAAAATTTTATCCTATGTGGATGAGGGGGAAGTGTTTAAAGGGCCATCTATTTTTATGGATGGTAATTATAGCTTCTCCTCACCTGTATAGGTATAAAATTAACCCAAAAAATCTTTTTCCCATTGACTTTTAAAGGGGTTTGATTTCGATCGAAACCCCTTAAACGGGGGACCCCTAGTGTTTGAAGTTCGAATTCGAACCCTTTTTTTCTGTTCAATCAAATAAATAAGGTTTGGAAAAGCTAAAAAAAATTTGCTGTTTGTTAAAAGGCCCAAGGGCCCGAAAGGGGTTGGTGGGGAAAAACCCAAAAAATTTAAAAACATATAAGGAGGAATTTTTAAAGATAAGCAGAAATTTCTGTTCCGTGTGGGGAAAATACTTTCAATTTCTGTTTACCATTTATTGCCTTTTTGGATTTTTCTTCTCACCCGGGCTGCGCTACGGGTTTTTTTGGCATGCCCGTTTGAAAACTAAATGCCCAAAAAAGCCTCCTTTCCCCTAAAATTGGGCTATTTGTTTTTTATTTACTATAATTTACACCAAAAAATTTTTCTTAGCAAATTTTTTTACACAAAACCATTTTTGTATATTAATTTATTTGAAACAGTCCCCCTTTCTTTACTGCAGGTTTTGGGCCCTCACACCCCCAAATCTCTCAGGCTGACGGGGACAAACCACATGCCATTTATGCCGTTTGCCTAACCAGGAAGTAAATCCCGAGTCTTTTCCCACTCCCGTAAAACGCAATCTTTTTATTTTCCTTTCGTGCTTAAGTTTCTTCATAGGAAGACACGTATTCACTTTGAAGTGTGATCCACAGAAGGTTGCTTAATAGGGCTTGTCTCCACGGCACAGGTTTTTCAGACTGTTTTGAAAAAAAATGTGCAAACCGGGTAACAACTTTTAAAAAAGGGCCCCTTTTGGGAAAAATCCCCACAGCAGCTCCAATTCCCCGGGTTTTCCTGGCTGTTTTTTTTTGACCACCCGGGGGTCCAAAAATATTTTAAAAATGTTCATTTTGGACCCGGGTTTTTTGGGCGGAATTATGAAAAAAGTCTTTTGGAAAAAGGGGGGGGGTTTTCTTTCCCCTTTTTTTAAATGTGCGGGGGGGAGGCGGCTATAGTCCTGAGTTATTCCCTTTTTTTTTGTTTCTCTGAAAAAACGTTCACTTTGAGTAGCTTCAATTTTTGCACATACTGGGCACCCCTTTTTTGAACGTTGTTACCCGTAGGTATTCATTTGACCCGAATACTTTAGAGGGGGAAAAAATTTGTGTTTCATATTTTATTTATATTGTGGAAGGGTCAGTGTACAAATGGTAGGCAGCAGGGGCTTCAAAAAGACGAGGGGCAGTGACAGCGATTTTAAAAGTTTAAAATCCCGGGGGCCCGCCTGGGGTTTTTTTGGCAGGGGGAAACAAAAAAACAAGCCTTAAATTTAGGGCCAAAAAAAAAAAAAACAACCAAAGGCTTGCTCGGGAGTTTTTCCCAAACAGAGGATTCCTTTTCCGGGGCTTTGTAAGGTATTTGTCCCCAGCGGGGTTTTCCCCCTTAGCAGCAGTGGTTTTCCCCACAAAAGACAAACACAAAGGGCCCGCAGGGGCCCGGCTTTTTAGGCCCAATACCAGCCTACCTGAGGCGTGGGAGTGGCCACCCACCCCTTTCTCTTTGACCACTCCCGAAAAGCCGCCCCGACTAAGCCCGGGTTGGAACCGCCCATATAATAATGTGTCAGTAACATAGCGTATGAAAACCCAAGCTGTCGGGGCCCTTTTCCCTTACCGAGCCCAGGCCTCTCGGGGGACCCCCGTTCGGCCCCTAGGCTTCCTAACGGGCCAAAATGGACAGTACCCCGGGGGAAAAAAAACCTTCCCTTTTGGGGGTACACCCCCTGCCACCTTCTCCCCTTTCCCTCCACCTCTTTTTCGAGCCTGTGGGGGGCGGAACATTTTTGGGCCCCCATCAGTGGGTTCGGGGGAAAGGGGCATCCGCTTTTTCCCTGGGAACCTCCCTGCTCTGTTTCCCCAAATGTAAAATTTGAAATTTTGTTAAAGGGAAGGAACCCCCTTGTGGGCCCTTGGTTCCTTTCCTTCGCCTGGGCACATTCCCAAATTAAAGGAGAGGGGATCCCCTGATTAACCCGGGAGTGTCGGCCCCCAACAAATAATATTTTAAAGGGGCTCGAGGGGCCCATTTAATGGCCAAAAACACTCTCGCTCAACGTTTTCTGTAGTTTTTTCAGCAGGGGTGAAACTTCCTTTCTTTTTGGTAGGTGCCCGGATGTTCCTCTTCCCTTATCTCCCCGGGGCAAGGCCCGTCACCCCGTCCCAAATCAGACGCATTTCCCTCCCGCACAAAAAGAACTCCTTTTTAAAGTTGGGTTGATTGTAATGGGGGTGTCACAGAGAGCCGCTTTAAAACCTGGAAAAGCCCTTTTCTGGGCCCCTTTGGGGTTTCCCAAATAACCATGAACCCCTTACCCGTGCCGTGTCAGAAACCGTCAGAGGTGGCCCCTATTTCTAGGGAAAATTCTGAATAAATCGAGGTTTGTACCCCACAAAACCCAGAAAGGCCCTCACCTGCCCTTTTTTTTGTGGGGTGTGGGCCCTTCCTTTAATAGTTTTCACTTTATTTGATTTGGGGTTTTATTTTTTAAACCCTTTCCCATCAGTACCCAAAATAGCGGGCTTTTTTCAAACCCCAGGGCGCATTCTTTGGATTTGCTGTTAGTCCCCCTGTTCTCAGGGGAAATTTTTCACGGCCTGCACCTTGGGGGGTGGCGGGCCCAGGGCCTCCCCTAAAAATAATGTGTCATCCCAAAAAACGGGGGACGCCCTCCGAAAGAGGGGGGTTTTAGGACAATATCCATCAACCTTTGGAAAGGGTTTCCGGGGCCCCTTTCAAAAACCCAAAGGTAAGCAGTTATATGGTTTAAAGGGCCCTCGGTGTGGAAAAGGGTTTTTTTTTCTTTGGGCCAAACCCCATAGTAAGGGGGGAAAATGCCCGTAGCCCTTAGTTTGGTCTAGGGTGGGGGGAAAAGTATCTGGCATGACCCCGCCTTTCCCAAATTAAACTCATCTACCCTTGGGGATTAGGTAGGCGTCAAATTTTGAAAACTTTGTTGAGCTTCCGGAAGGGCATTGCAGAAGCGTTCGTGCCCTTGGGGGGTTTTTGGGACGCACCAAATTTGGGGGGGACCACTCAATTCTGGACTCCTCAATTTACAGAGGTCCAACAATTTTTTGGGGTTCCTCGGGTTAGCTCGTTTTTCGAGTTCAGGGACCCGGTTTTCGGCTTCAAATTTTAAATTTTCCATGGGGGTTTTTGGGGTTTAAAAGTATGCTTTATGACATTAGTACGCCCGGGGAGCTCTGAAAATTCATCGAATTTTTCCCCTGTACAAAATTCCCCGGCCTCCTGTTTTTGGGGACTTGGACAGGGATTTGAAAACACAAACTTCCGGGGAAAACACTAAGGGGGGGGGTGTTTAAATGCCCCCAGGTTTTTCTTGTTTTTCCCTTCCCTGGCTTAATTAGATTTACAAAGGTATAGCTTTTTGGGTTTAAAAACTACCGGGTGGGACACTTTTAATTTACCTCCCCCCAAACCCTTTTCCCAAATTTTTTTCATAAAGGCCCCCGCCCCCTTTGCAAGGAACCTACTTTTTAAACGTGGGCCCCCGCACTAATACCCGATTTCCCCGGGGTTGAAGTTTCCTCACTTTTGGGGGATTTTTTATAGACCCGCTTTGGGTTCTTTGCCTGCTTTTAGATGTTCCCTCACAATGGGGATGGCCCAAACAATTTTGGTCCCGAATTAGGGGGATGGGGCTCCCCCAACACTTCTGTAAGGGGTGGGCTGTGCTCCCCAAATCTCCTTGGTATTCCCGGAAAGGCCCCCTGGACGTAATTTTCCCTAGGCCAAAATCAAAAAAAAATTTGGGGGGAGAAAACCCCGTTGCGACTGTGGGACTTTTTACGCACAGGGGGAAAAAATTAAAAAAAAGGCAGAGACAGGGCCCAAATCCTTTTTCCCCTTTCCTTTCTGACCCCCCTTTTTAAGCATATTTTTTTGTTTCCTTTTTGGGCCTCCCCCCCAAAAAGTCCATCTGTTGTGGGTTTTGGGATACGATGTTGGGGAAGTGCTTTTTACGGAAAAAGTTTACTAAACTTCCCTTTATGATTTTTTGCATAAAGGGAGTTCCTTTGGGCCGTAAGGATTTCCTTTGGTATACCCGGGGCGAGAAAAAAATCTGAAATTGTTCCTTTGCAATACCTTTGGACGGGGTATTTCGCAAAGGGAACCCCCTCTGGGTAACGTGTGGCGTAATTTTAACACCACCAATTTTTTTTCGATGACCCCCGGGGACTTTACAAGGGGCCCCCCACCAGATCCCTTTCAACCCTTTCCCCAAAAGGGAAACCCCTATGATGGGGGGGGCCGGTACGGGGGAAATTCGATAATGCGGCATTTGGAGCTTTTAACTGAACCCCCCTTTGGGGGGACCCCAAGTTACCGTTTCACCTCAAACATGGACTCCCGGCCCAAAAAAAAGTTGGAGGATGCGCTCCCCTTTGTTTTTTCGGTTCCTAAGTGACCCCTAGCACGGCTTGTGGGCCAGGTCTAAGGGAAAAACCCTTCGGCGATAAGGTGGGGTTTCCCAAACCCGTTGTTCAAACAACCCCCCCCCCGCACTTTGTCGACCCGATTAGCAGCTCTTGGTTAACGGCCCTGTTTTGGGAAAATTTTGTATCAGCCCCCGGGTTTGGGGGGTTCCCCCCTTTTTCCACCTTTAACATTTTTTTTTTCCCTGGCCCCCCAATAAGGTGGGATCTCTAAGCTGCGCGGTTTTCCAAAATTATCACGGGGGACCCCCCCCGGTTTAGGCATTGCAGCCTCCCTCTTCCCGGTCCCCTTATCAAAATGCAAGCACTTTTTAGGGGAGAGCTGTCACCAATCTCTGTTGGGCCCCCCCAAAAAAACCCGAGTGAAAACATCGGGGTTTTTAAAAGGTTCGGGTAAATTGCAGACCAAACAACATTATTATTAACCTTAGGGCGGCCCCCCGGTTCTTTCCCAAAGTTTCCCAAAAAAGGGGGAAAAATCTCTCCCCGGGGTCACTGGGTGCATCAGGGATCTCAATTCCCCCCACTTTATGGGGGGGCAAGTTTCCCCAAGGAAATCTTAAATTTACTCCGCGGTTAGTGTAAATCCTTGGGGGTCCCCGTGAAGCATAGAAAACCCCCATCACCTTTTCCCTTTAGGGCGTGGGGTCAAAAAATGCTTTGGGGGTCCAGGTTTTTACCAGGCTCCCTGAGGGGCCCAAAGGGGTGCCGTTACCCGGGGACCATTGGGCCTTAATGTTACACAGGTGCTGGACAGTCTTGACGCTGGGCTTGCGGAACACACGGGGCTGTGCAAACAAAGACCTTTCCCCCGAGCTGAGTCACACTCCTTTGGGCTCGGTTTGGTTTTTGGGGGCAGTTTGCGCCATAGTCCAGGGCCATTTACACCGCCTCACAGGATGCGGCCCCGGTCTCTTGGGACTTGCTCTAGCCCGGACCAAACACACTGGGTCCTTTCCTTTCCCCAGAGAGGGCCCCCCCTTTAGCCAACCCCCCTTTGGGGGCACTTTTCCCCCTTATATATGGGACGTCTTACCAGATACTCCGGCTTTTTCTTTTTCCCCGGGGTTGGGGTGTCCGGGGATACAGCCTGTAACAATCCTCCTATTTGTACCTCCCCCGAATTTACGGGGTTCCGATCCTTGGGGGTCCCCTTTTGTCCGACCCAGCGTGGATCTGGGAGGGAAGACAGCGGATGAACTTGTCCAAAACGCCTTCTCTCCATTGGGGGGCGTAGACCCCCCTTGGTGCAGCCACTTTTTCACCAGGGGTCAGGTCGACTTTGGGCCCGTGTGGTAGGGGTTGGAATAAGTCCAGTTATGCACCCGGGGGGCCCCCACTTTGGGCATTCCCCCCAAAAGGAGCCAGGATCTCCCCCTTTGTTTGCATGCCCAGCGTCCTGTCGTGAGGTCAAAGTACCTTTTTGGGGCTCCCCAGTTAGAAAGGGCGCCACTACCCCACCCCACGACCCCGGTGCTTCCCCCCGCTCGCCCCGTTTCAAAAACCATGAATAGGCTTCCACATGTTGAATTCATCTTTGCCCCTGGCGACTGTCCGCGCACGAGCAGGGGAGCTGAACTTGGCACCTCTTTGGGGCACTTTCCCACCCCCCAGCTTGCTCTTGGAGCTGCTTGTTTGATATGTGTGCTCCTGAAGGGCGAGACGGGTTTGCCTCTATCAATAGGCGTTTGGTTTCGCCTGGGCTTCAAATTCACGTGCACCTTTTGTTTATTCCCGTCATTGTTGGGGGCTATGTTTGCCCCGGGTCAGCGCTTCGGGCCGTCCATCTTTGGGCCCTCTTGCTTGTTGCACTGCTGCAGCTTTAACCCCGGGAAAAAGCTCACAGTCCCCTCCGACACTTTTTAGGGTCTTTGCCTTACAAAAGGTTTTTTGCTACTGCAGTCATGTCCCTTTTTTAAAATGTGTTGTCTCTTTAATCTGTAGCCCGCATCGGACCCATATTGAGGTCAGCGTCACAAAGGTAGGCAGAGGGGGGTTAACAACCGAACAGTGACAGCGATGAAAAATTTAAATCCAGGGCTGCCTGGGTTTTTTTTTGGGAGGGGAAAAAAAAACACAAGGCCTTAGGTTTAGGCCAAAAGCAAAAAAAAACCAAAATTCTTTTCGCCTAAGCTCACCCAACGAGGGTTCCTTTTGTCTTTGCAAGGTAGTAATCCCACGGGGGGTTTTTTTCTTAGCAGCATGGCCCACAAAAAACAAACACAACCGCAGGCCCGGCTTTTTAGGCCTAATACCACCCACCCAGGGTGGGGTGGCCCCCCACCCGCTCTTTGACCACTCCCGAAAAGCCGACCCAGACTAAGCGGGTTGGAAAACCCTAACTAAACTGGTCAAAAAATAGCGCACTGACCCTAACTGTCGGCCTTCCCTTTACTGGCCCCGGCCTCTCGGGGAAACCTTCGGGCCAAGGCTTCCTAACGCCACATAGGACAGTACCCTAGGGGGGAAAAAACCTTCCCTCGGCACACCGCCTGCACCTTCTCACAAATATTTATTATAATATATATATAATATATAATTTTTATATATAAATATTTAAAATATTAAAAAATATATTATATTTTTATAATATATAAATACACTCCCACCACTTTATTAGGTCACCCCCTGTCCA